>JACCGJ010004028.1:0-74994 GCA_013407085.1 Atriophallophorus winterbourni | reverse complement strand
TGTCGACGTGACTGGTACGGGAAGTAACACGGGTAGGGGTAGCACGTATTTCTCTCATGAAGGCTCGGAGTCGGGAGACATATGGAGTAGTTTCTATATCCATCAGTAGTGTAGAATAAGTCAGCAGTTCGCCAGGAAGTCGCAGAGTGGTCCCGCAAACCATATCGGCTGATGTGCAACCGATATCCTCTTCCGCAGTATTGCGGATGCCGAGCAGTACCAGTATCACAACTTGGAACTAAAACTAATCTCTCACATTGTCCATCATTGCTAACCCATACAACCATAAAGTGTCTCTATACGAACGCGCAGTGTCTGAGAAACAAAATACAGGAGCTTGATACTGTATGTCTACAGCACTCACCGGACTTAGTTGCAATTATCGAAACATGGTTTGAACCTCAATTATCAGACAATAAATTGGCATTAAAATGAATGTCTGTTCTTCGTCAAGACCGTACGGGACGCGGCGGTGGCGTAGCACTTTACTATAACCAACAGTTATCATGCAGAGTAATTTACGATATTGACCCACGTGTACAGGATACTCTGTGGTGCTCAATTGAGCTGACAACTGGAGATGACTGCATTGATGGCGTGATTTATCGGTCTCCAAGCGCAAGTGACGTGCACCAGATTGTTAACACTACATCAAAAATTACGCTTGGAATCTATCTCATGGTCTAACTACGACTGCTTTCGAGGCTGCTGAAGTTCTTGCAGGTTACTAATGCAAAGTTTTTAGTCCCAAGGAATCAGTGCATTTTACGCCGCATTCGATCGGCTTTTCCGATGAAATACTAAATGGAATCTCAATAAACAATGAGTGTGTCAAGCTCAAACTTCTTCATTTGAATACCACAAAGTCACCAGGATAAGATGGAATCACTCATTTATCCTCAACGAGTGTGCAAATCCTCTTGGTGTCGTCCACTCAGCACGTTATTCATTCCAAATTTCGCTCGAAAATAGCACCATTACCTTTTTACCGCGGAATGAAAATCTGGCATTATCACACCAATCTACAAGGGCAAGAATCGATCAGACGCTGCGAACTATAGACTAGTTACGTCGTTGCCAGTAATTTGAAAAGTGCTAGAGAGTTTAGTAGCGGAAAAGATCACCCATCACCTCGAAACCATTAGACTGCTTGCGATTAAACAGCACGGTTTCCGGAAACATAACGCATGTTTATCTAATCTCTTGCTCACCTTAAACGACTGAACTGAATGTGTGGACAATGGTTACTCCATTCTCGCATGCTTTTTAGACGTGTCAAAGGTTTTTGACCGCGTCAATCATAGTATTTTAATCCAGAAACTTGAATTGCACGGGATAACAGGAAAACTTCTTGCTTGGCTAGAAAAATTCTTACGCGACAGGAGTGCCCAAGTCAGATTTGACGGCGCCTTAACGGAATCATTTAAAATTACGAGCGGATTGCCCCAGGGTTAGGTCCTCGGACCGATTTTGTTTTTGATTTACGCAAACAACATTCCCGAGCGTGTTAAATGCAAGGTTATGTTATTTGCAGACGATATAAAGCTTTTAAGAAGCATACGTACAAATGATGACTGTGAAATTTTGCAGAAGGATCTAAACACATTGCACGATTGATTTCTGAGAAACAAACTACCCCTCCAGTTCCTAAAGTGCAAGGTGATATACATTGGAAAGACCATGAATTACAACTACACTCTTGGGTCCCACCAACTCCTCTGGACAACTGAAGAGAAGGATTCGAGTGTTTGGACCAGTTCAAGTGTGAAGACTTCACTGCAGTGCAAAGCGTTATACACAAAGGCGTCACAAGTATTGGCGTTATTGAAACAAATTTTCGGCAGATTCCCGAGTTAGTCGTTGCCCTGTATCATGAACACCTACTCGAGACCAGCGATGTAGTACGCTATTCAAACTTGGTCACCCTGGATTCAGAAAGACATCAATCTTCTGCAGCGTATTTACCACCGAACCACAAAGCTTGTATCCGGACTAGCTGCTAAACCATACGAAGAACGTTTGAGGAGTCTCAATCTTTCCGACTTCGCTGTCGTCGACTATGAGGTAACCTCATACTGATGTACAACATTATGCACGTCCCTAACCATCCCTTGTCCAAACTTTTCACACGCTCGCCACCATGTGCCAGTCGGAAACACGCATAGAACAGTTCACAATGTACAAAATACATGGTATTATTAAGTGTCAGGTTACCTAAGGTCTATGTATGTTGCATCAAAACCGGGACTCGCAGTATATGTATCTATACTTATTGTATCTCTATTGTATCTGTCTAGGCATGGGCAACCTGACAGTATATTAGCCCACGTGCAGTCTATGACTGTGCGGCACTTTGCCTGGATCAGGCTTGTGCTTTCACTTCACTTCACTTCACTAGGCTTATTTCACCCACCTTTTGGTTTAAACATAGTTATCCTTATTGTTTCAATTCAGTTTTTTATCATGAACAAATTTCTCTAAATAAAAAATCGAAACATCTGAAACATTAATTTTTATGATTATCTATTTATAACGCTGCTGCAGTGTCAGTTTACCTAGGATCTAGGCATGTCTCGTCACGTTGCTACACATCTCGTCGTAACCGTGTGTATTATAATCATTTTATTACCATTACATTGGGAAAAAAAAAAAAAACCCCAAATATCCTTAAAACCCGTTATCTGCTTATATTTTAACGCCCTTTATTATGAAAATAGGTTCCCTAATGTATTTCTTAAAAAAGAAAAAAAAAAAAACCGGCCAAAATCAAAAATACGTTTTTTTTTGAATCTTTTTTTACGTTTATGATCGATTTCTATTTCTTTTTGATACCTCTCACCATGATGGCGGAGAGAATATCTTTGATTGTGTTTCAGTGCTCCGACTCCCAACCAACTCCGATACTGGCCCTTGCTCCTTCCGCATAAGACTGATTCTTCTATATGAAAACCGAAAGCCCTACGTGGCGAACAGTTTTGGTTTCCCTTATTCGAAATTCTCGACTTTCATTCATGATCGTACAACCGGCCAAACCTCCATGCAATTCAAACCACAATCTCTCTTCTCCCTCATTCCCTCCATTTTCCTAATGTTTTTTTCATATTGATCTTCGGGTTTTATAATACTTTTTCTTCAATCACATCCACCCAACATTCCTGAAGAGTCAATTTATTATATTTATGAAAGAACTTTCTTTATTTCATAAATTTATTTTTACTGTGACAATTAAATCTTCATGCGCACCATTTGTTTTATAATTTTTTTCTTTTTTTTTCAATCCCTGCTCCAGAATCTATCGGATCCTCTCCATTTGCTTAATTTGATGCAATTCAGATGAATCTGTGTGTGACATTGGCGAAAAATTAACTTTCTCACCATTGTAAATTTACCATTCTTTATTAAACGGAAAAATATTCAAAAATTTCGCTTGATAAGGTCATTTTTACAATTTATTTATTTTGTACATATTGATAACCTGATCATGTTTTGCATGCCTTGGTTTACCAAGAATATAGTATTTTTTATCATTATCAACTTACACTGCTCATTCCTACTTCAAGACTGAACTGTCGAAGATAGTCGTATGTTGTACGTGTGCGTTTCACATGGAATACCATCCCCCGAGTGTTACACACTCAGCCAACCTGGATACTTTTAAAGCTAATTTGTACAAATACTTGGGAGGAAACCCGAATTTTGAAACGATTAACACTTCATGAGTTTCCCTGTTCTTCTTCTTTTTATTGTATATAACTCATAACTCTATCCTATGGCTATTGTTTAGCTAAATGCTTTTTAGACAATTACAAAATTGAATCAATTTGAATCACTTTGGGATCGTTCAGCGAGGCCGTTCGCTGCTAGATGATAAGCGGTCGTCCGAAAATGTACTCAACCCAGGAATCGATTCAGTTCTGCGAAAAAGTATGACGTAAACTGGGCTTCGCAGTCTGTGTTGATCCGGGACGGGACACCATAATGCGCGATCCAACCAGAGACGAAGGTGCGAGCTACGGTTTCCGCGGATGTTTCCGCTTGGGGACACGCTTGAAGCAAGCGTGTGAATCTATCAATGCACGTCAAAAGATGAGTGCACCCACGGGATGAGGGTAGCGATCCAACAAGTTTAATATGTACATGCCGGAAACGTCCATCTGGAAGGGTGGATTTTCCGGGGATAGAGCGGGTATGGCGATATACCTAACTACGTTGGCAGGCAAGACACTGTTGTGCCCAACGACGGAGGGCGTTCCGCATACCATGCCAAACATGGCGATCTGTAATGAGTTCGGTTGTCGCGCATTTGCTGGGATGAGATATACCGTGTAAGTGATCGAAAATCCGTCGTCTATAATCCTTTGCCGGGTACGGGTGGGAGAGCAAACTTCAGTGACAATTCTGTAGTGATTGTTGAGAATTCGGGATTGCCCTCATGCAGGGCGGCGATCTCCTCTAAATCAATCTTCGTGATCTGGGAAATAGATGCGCGTGATAGAGCGTCTGACTTGACGTTGCTGGGTCCCTCGATGTACCTTACGTCAGTGGTGAATTGCACGAGGTAGTCCAAGTGACGAGATTCCTGAGGCGAGTAGCGGTCGGCGGCAGCTCAGAAGGCTTATGGTTTGTATACATGGGTGTGTCGCAAGTGTTTTACTGCGAGGTACATCGCAAGTTGTTCTCGACTGAAGGTACTGAACCTGGTTTTGAGCCGGGTGCAGCTTTCTTGAAAAGAAGGAAAGAGGTGCGCACTCGCTGTCAATGACTTGTTGTAGAAGGGCACCAACAGCCATTTGAAAAGCGTCTGCTTTTAGCACGAGCTTCACTCGACTGTCCGTGGAGAGATGAGCCAGCGAAGTGAGCGTGCTGAGGCATGCTTTAACTGATTGAAACGCGGCGATAGCTTCCGTTGTCATGGTAAACCTCTTTGGATGTCCGCGCAAAAGATCGGTAAAACGGTAGGCATTTGTCCGCGCAGTTGCGTATGAATCTGTCGTAGAAGTTTATGAACCCTAGGAATCGACGTAGCTGACGAAGAGTCGTTGAAGTAGGGTAGTTTTCAATCGCCGAGATTTTCTGCGGAATGGCAGTGATTTCAGAAAAATCGATTGTATGTCCCAGGATTTCTAGGGCTGGTCGCTCAAATTAGCATTGTGCTAGGTTGATAACGACGCTGTATTCCTGAAGGCGTTGAAAAACCAGTCGAAGATGGTCCAAATGCTGTTTGTGGCTTTAACTAGCGACAAGAATGCCATAGATGTAGGCGAAAGTGAATGGTAGACCTCGCATGACTTGGTCGATGAAGCGCTGGAAAGTTTAAGCGGCATTTCTGAGTCCAAACGGCATGCGAATGAACTCGTATAGACCGAAAGGTGTCGTGACAGTCGTCTTCAGAACGTCGGCATCTGCTAAAGAGATTTGACGGTAGGCGCAAACAAAATCAATTTTGGAAAAATATTTTGCGCACGCGCACAGGGAAAAATCCTGGATGTGATGTATGGGATACCTGTCAGGCACTGTGGGCTTATTGAGGCCTCTGTATTCACCACATGGTCTCCAGTCGCCTGATTTCTTCAAAACCATATGTAGAGGCGATGACCATAGGCTATTAGAGGGTAGAATAATTCCGAGTTGTAGCAGTTTCTCGAACTCCGCTTTGGCATAGGCAGGCTTGTCGGGGGACAATCTTCAGGGTCTTGCGTTCGTAGGCGGGCCGGTCGTGAAGATGTGGTGAGCAATCCCGTATCGGATCTCCGGCGTGCAGCGAAATGGCTGGCAGATAGCCGTGTAGCCTTGAAGCAGCATTGAAAACTTGTCGTCAAGTAGGGCAAGTTTCAGTTCGATCGAATTGATCGATGTCGTTTTCCCTGTGAGTTGTACTGCGGATTCGCTATCCAACAGTTGTTTGCGCTGAACGTCGAATACTGACCCGAACTTTTTCAAGAGGTCGGCTCAGATGATCGGCTGGAGAACGTCGGCTACGATGAATGTTCATGGAAAATTTCTTCCCAAACCGAGGTTTAGCAAATGGAGTCGCTGGCCATACGTTTTAATACGTGTCCTGTTTGCCGCTTGCAGTGCCTGGCATTAGTACCAAACCGTTTATGATACTTGCAGAACCCTGTGTGAACGGCCTTGCGCGAAGCGCGTGCGTCATTGCTCTGTGGACGCGTTTTTGCCATTGAGGGTTACGCTGTTGATACGCCGTTTGTATTGATAGCGCGAGACATTCAATTGCGTCCTCCAAACGAGCAACACGGGCGTCCATTGGCGCTTGTGGCGTGTCTGCGGTCACCACTAGCACTGGGGCATTGCTTGTGAGGCACTCGTGTACCTTGTCGGCGGCGAGTGCTAATTTCTCCAGGGGTGCGTCGGTGTCCTGTACGGATAGGACAGCCCTGGTGCTAGCAGGCAGGCACTCGGTCCATATGTGCTTTATCACAGAATCACCAATATTGTTGCCGCCTGTGAGCGTGCGCATTTGCCTCAAAAGTTGTGACGGTTTTCGATCGCCCAACTACGTCTCCTGGAGAAGTTGGTGCATGCGCGTTTTGTTAGACGTACAGAAGCGTTGTAAAACGGCATGCTTCAGTTTGACATATGGGTTTTCGATTGATTAGGGGGTTCAGGATGTCGATCACTTCAGTTGCGACCTCCGTAGGTAGGTTAGCCGTAACCTTAGCGAACTTTGTATCCAGTGATTTGATGCGATAGATCTCGAACTATGTTTCGACCGAAACAAAACTAACTCTCGGGTTTGAAATCCCGAAAGGGGGCAATTTGACATTAGAATTAATAGCGGCGTCGTCACCGGTAGACATGATGGGTACACAAAAAAGAAAAAAATCGTAACGAGCTCGCCAATTTGTAGCGGATTACCCAAGCGTTACGTAAATAAGAATTTGCTTGATTATGAGGTGTGTGATATCATTTATAAATATATATTATTATATTTACGTACAATAAAAGGACACTCAGAATCGACAACAGACATACGTAATCCTTGTGTGGTCCACTCGGATTATCACTAACAATATATTTGACCCTTGATGTTTCTTTACCGAGATAATTGCTCGTCGAAGGTGATCACAGCAGTGAATAATCGGAAAGAGAAGAAATGTGCTTGGTCAGTAATCTGAAAACACGTTAATAGTGGTTCGGCACCACGTAGGTCGTCATACCTTCACGCTGTAGGAAGCACAAGTGTGTGTTCAGTTGATTTAAACAAAACGACACACGGCATCATGATGGAAAACGTTTATGAAAATAAACTTACTTTTGGAATTATTAAGCAATTATTTATTCATTTATTTATTATTTAATTATTATTATTATTATTTCTTAAGCCGGACAACCCTCCCTCTCATATTAGACAAAACGATTCCGCTTCAAATAGGAGGAACCTAGCTTTAAGTACATCTGCTATCCGTTGGCCTTATGCAAATCGAAGCTTTAGTGAATCCGTTACGATCTTACCGAACAGCACATCGCCACGAGTCTTGTTGTCCGGATTAAACGACGTTGACGGGCTAATCGCAAATGAAGATGGGAGCCAAGCATATGTCTCTAGTTGTTGCGCTTCGATGGATGCGACCTCAATCCTCAGACAACGCTCTGTAACATCCATGCAAGAGGCTGTTAAGCCGGATACTCCTGCTTCAAGTAGCACGCCAAAACACGTGCACCTCCCTCGGGTGCTTCGACCGAGGGCCAAGCAGGATTAGTTTCAGAAGCCCGCAAAACCAGCGCCACAGTGCTGTACCCTAATGTGTGCTGCATAAGGAATGAGTGGGCTGACCTCTCTCTTTGTGTGGCCGAGTTGCACCTCTGGGTTATAGCGCTTTCTGAGACCTGGCTGTCCGCGCTTGATGGTGTGCCAATAAACATCAGCGAGCAGTATCTCCTCATTAGATTCGATAGACCTGACGATAGGAGAGGCGGTGGCCTTGTACTCCTCCTAGAGTATGGCTTGCACAATACGGGGACGGGTATATCCGTAACCAGTGAAAACGTCCAAGTTGTTACGAGTATTCTGACTCGCTAAAAGTCATCGCTCGCAATTGCTTGTGTCTACGTCACACAGCTGATTAAGACGCTCAACAGGTTGTTTCAATCAGCTCCCAGCGTACTCATCTTAGGCGATTTTAACCTTCCAAATATTAATTGCGCCGTCCCTGTAGGTTTAGTCACCGAGTAATCCGAATTGTTTCTTGAATGGCTCCATGATCATGCGTTGCATCAGCATGTGAGTGATCCTACGAGGTTTCGTAATGGATGTACTCCATCCACTCTCGACCTGGTATTGTCGTCCCAGCCCAAAGTTGTTAGACTTTTAAATACCTACCACCGCTCGGCAAAAGCGATGATAAGCTTCAAAGTGGTACTGCGTTTTCACAAACCTATTGCTCGCCCTAGACGAAATTTTGGGCTTGTAGACGGGTTTTCTTCTACATACTTAAAAATCTTTCTTTCAGTTCTCTAACGATTTTAATGTAAGTGGAAACTGGGATAGAATTTGTAAGTATCTAAAGGAGTTGCAAGACAAGCACGCTCCGCTCCAATTCGTGAAAAAGCATCATAGGCTGTCTAGGTGGACTCCTCGAGTTCGTCGGTCTACACGTAAACGAGATCGTTTATGGCGGCAATATAAGCTATCTCTCACTTCTGGTTCTTGGGTCAGATACAAAACCGCTCGGAACGCTTGTGTTAAAATGCAGCGTTTGCTCAAACAGGAGTTTGAGTTATCTTTAGCTAGGGATGCTAAATCCAATCCCAAAAGATTTTATAGCTACGCTCAATCGAAAGGAAAAACAAGGGAAAGTATTGGAGATTTAAATCTGGAGGACGGAAAAGTCGCCGATACCGACCTGTGTACGGCGACTACCTTCTCAGTAGCGTTCAGAGACGTGATGATTTTTCAAATGCTCCGTCTAGCTCGTTTAATCTACTACCTGATGCTCCTGCACTAGATAAGTTGTCCTTCGTGGAATCCGTGGTGTATGAAGCACTTATCCATGTTCACGTCAACAAAGCTGAGGGACCAGATGGTATCCACTTGATCATGCGAAAGAATCTTGCCATAGTGCTTACAAAACCTTTATGCAAGCTCTTTAATTCATGCTTGAACCTGGGAGTGGTTCCTAGTGAGTGGAAAGAAGCCATAATCGTACGAATACACAAGGGTGGTTGCAGGTCAACTCTTGGTAACTATAGACCTGTCAGTCTGACTAGCATCATCTCGATATTATTTGAAAAGCTGCTGCGTGACAAAATCTGTCAGCATCTTTGTCGGCATTCTCTGTTGAGTGTAACTCAACATAGATTTCTTGAGGGTAGATCCTGCCTGACTAACCTTCTCAGTTTTCTCAATACTGCCACTAAAAGGATAGATGAAGGGAAGCCTGTCGAAGCCCTCTACCTAGACTTCAGCAGGGCTTTCGATTCCGTAAACCACCGATTAAGCTAGCAGCCAGAGGCATACGGCGTAGTCTAGTTGCCTGGATAAAGGCCTTCCTTACAGGTAGGACATTCCGAGTTCGGGTAGGAGCTAAGCTGTCGAATCAAACCGACGTGATCAGTGGTGTTCCCCAAGGGTCGGTACACGGTCCTCTTCTATTGCTGATTTTCATCGATGACTTGTCATCTGCTTTGAATTGCCCATGCTTCATTTTCGCGGATGATGTTAAATTCATCGGATCAACTGATGAAGTTACCTTGTTGCACGACCTTGAACGGGTCATAAACTGGTCATACCAGTGGGACCTCCCACTGAACCTGGTTGATAATATTTCAGTTCACGTGTTGGGCAATTCTATCACTGTTAGCGCCACACAGCGTGTTAAGGGTTTGAGAGTTCTAGTTAGGACCGACTTAAAATGGGAGGACCAATGCGCCGCTGCAGCTCAACGTGCTCGCAAAGTGCTCTTTCGACTGAGATCCGTGTTATCCAGCAGAAGACCCGATGTATTCCTGCCTTTTTACAAGGCATTAGTTAGGCCGCATTTAGAATATTGTGTTCAGGCGTGGTGCTCTTACTACAAGAAGAACAACGTTCTACTCGAAAGCGTACAGCGTCTTGCAACTCGCATGTTTGAGGGTAAGCGAGGGAAACCTTATGCTGCACGCCTGAAGTCCCTAGATCTTTTCTCACTTACGCGCCGTCGTTTAGGAGGTGACTTAATTAAAACCTTCAACATCTTGAAGGGGTTAAGTGAGGTTATCATGAACGACTTCTTTGCCTTATGTCCCGAGGTTGGAAACCGCGGACATTCACTCAAACTTGCTAAGGAGCGATGTAGACTAGACTCCCTAAAAAAATTTCAACCTCGAGGTCGTAAATTTCTGGAACTGGCTTACAGAAGAACTTATATCCTGCTTTTCTTTCGCGAGTTTTAAGAACAGTTTGGAACGCATCTGGAGTGAGCTTTTTCCGGAACTCTTCCCCTAATTTCTATGCAAGATTAGTTAGTTCACCATTTTAGCGTTGTCTGATATATAAGTAAATGCTAGAGTTCTGTTTGTTTTTTAGTACACAGATCTTCTTTAGCTGACCTCTCACCGTACTGGTGAAGAGAAATTTATTTTATTTTTCCAGCATCATTCATAACGAGGTGCTTCCTAAATACAACCCGGATAATCCCTTGGCCTCACGATCGTCGAGGATATCCAAATCATAATAAGAAAAAACGCTTTGGCAGTGGTAGTTGCTACTCCGCAGCTTTCCACCGAAAGAAATTCTGGACGCTCGATTGGCTCGTTAGCCACTTACTGTCCTGTGCTAAACTAAACTAAACTGAACTGAGTCAGTCCAGAGAATTGACCGCCAAATAGACCCGCCTATCACACCAGTCTCTGTAAAATCGGATGGCATTGCTGCACTCGAGGGACTATATTTCACTAATGAGGAGATTAGACTTCAAATTGCAGCAACTAACCCACATAAGTCTGCAGGCCCAGACGGTATTCACCCTCAGTTTATTAGAAACTTGGCGCCCGTACTAGCTGAGAGCGTGGGTCGTCTTTTTAACGCATCGCTGGTGCATGGAGTTATTCCGAGTGATTGGAAGCTAGCCGATGTTATCCCGATACACAAAAGCGGCAGTCGTTCATCTGTCTGTAATTATAGACCGGTAAGCCTTACTGTCATTCTGTGTAAGATCTTAGAGAGGCTGATCAGAGATCGGATCTGCAGGCACTTAGTTGAGTTTAAGTTGCTGGACTCTGCTCAACATGGCTTCCTTAAAGGAAAGTCGTGCCTAACAAACCTCTTCGGGCTTTCTAAACGAGGTCACCAGAAAATTGGATAAGGGCCAACAGGTTGAGGTTTTCTACTTGGACTTCTGCAAGGCTTTCGACTCAGTGAACCATAGACTGCTCGCTACCAAACTAGGCTCTATGGGTATCGCTGGTCCTCTAAGGAACTGGATAGTAGGCTTCTTAAGCAACAGGTACTTTCGTGTCAGGGTGGGCAGTACGTACTCACCGAAAGTAAGGGTTACGAGTGGAGTACCGCAGGGATCAGTACTCGGGCCGCTACTTTTCCTTATCTTCATCGATGACTTGGCAGCGGCGCTTAAGTGTCCCTGCTACATTTTTGCGGATGATGTCAAGTTTATTGGATCACCGAACGAACGTGATTTTATTGACGATATTGAAAAGGTTATCAAGTGGTCTGTTAACATGGGATCTACCAGTTAACTTCTCAAAAAGCTATCTCTTGTCGAAAGTCGGCAAGAAGCTGGCGGTAGCTGGCCCAGATGGTACACTTGTGATAACTGGGGTGCCGAGAGTACGCGACTTAGGTATAGAGATTTCTGCGGACTTCAAATGGGCTGATCAATGTGCAGCTGCTGCACATCGTGCTAGGAACGCGCTGTTTCGCCTTCGATCAGTTTTATCCTGCAGGTCCCCGGAGGTTTTCATACCGATATACAAGGCTGTCGTTAGACCTCATCTCGAGTACTGCATTCAAGCTTGGTCACCTTATCTTGAAAAAGATATTGCAAGGCTTGAGGGTGTTCAGCGCCTTGCTACTCGTATGATCGAAGGGCAATCAGGTAGATCTTATGGCAAAGACTATTAAGTCTAGGGCTCTTTTCACTGAAAAGAAGGCGGCTGCGTGGGGACCTGATAGAAACCTTCAAGATCATGGCCGGTTTTAGTACTGTTCACCCAGGTGAAATGTATGTTCTCGCACCAAATGTGGGTACTCGAAGTCACCCTCTGAATTTGGCCAAACAACATGTTAGGTCAAATGCTCGTGAGCACTTCTTCAGTGAAAGAGTAGTAAGCTACTGGAACTGCCTACCTGAAGATGTCGTGAACTCTAACTCTGTAATGTGTTTCAAGAATAGACTTGATGCCGTATGGAGCTCACTATTTCCTGCATTTTGCCCCTAATTGAATAATGATATTGTATTTACCTGGTCTTTGAAATGCAGTAATGTCTCCTCACCTTTGGTGAGCGGAGTTTTTGCTCTACATTCCGGGTAACCATACTACCAGAAGAAATCTGTGAACCTATTTTGTTTGAAGTGGTGGGCGCTCTTTTGTGACATACCACCGGAAGAAATCTGGACGCTCGATTGGCGACCTAGCCACTTATCATCCTGTGCAACCCGAACCTGAACCTGAACCTGAACTGTGCCAAGGTCGTTTGCATTTATTATATAAGCAAAATATGCTTCTTAGTGCTTTTCGATCATTGGCAGCGAGTTTGAGTTGGCTATCCCCGTTAAACGCCAAAATGGTTAGTTTGCAATTCAACTACTGATTTCTAGTCCACAAGCGGTAAAAAGGAGACAATATTTGATTTCTCAGCGAAGACAATTGACGGTGACGAAATTTCCTTGGAAAAATATCGGTATCCGTTTTCTACTTTATAATTTTCAGCGGTTATGTAACCTTAATATTGAATGTAGCTTGTAAATGAGGTTTAACAGGCAAAAACTATCTCCAGCTCCAGGACTTGCACATACGCCTGTCTGGTAAAGGATTGCGTATTTTAGCCTTCCCCTGTAATCAATTTGGTGGTCAGGAACCGTGGCCGGAACCGGAAATCAAACGCTGGGTCACCGAAAATTATCATGTCCAGTTTGATATGTTCAGTAAAATAGATGTCAACGGAAGAAATGCTCACCCTCTTTTCGTGTTTTTAAAATCTGAGAAAAGTGGATTCATGTTTGAGTAAAACATTGTGTTTGATAATTCTTTTCAGTGCCATTAAATGGAATTTCTCAAAATTCCTGGTGAACCGAGATGGCATTCCAGTGAAACGCTATTCCCCTCAAACAGATCCATATGTGAGTATTTTTCATTTTCCCTTATGCATTTGCCTAGCTATGCTTAATGGCTTCTAATATTAATGGCATAAGTATTGTTTGCTTTATTGTCAACGTTAATGCACGCTACAACTAATACGCTAATCCGATTAAATTAGTAATTTGAATTAATATAAATAATATTTGTTTGTAGTATTATCTTATCCTTCCCGTTAGCGTCATCATCGTGGGTATTAATATGTACTAATTACGATACACCCGATATGTATTATGTATTATACATGTATATGTATTATACACAAACCACTGGCCCTAATCTTTCGTTTATCCCTAAGGTGTGGTAGGTTACCACAAGTATGAATGTATGGCACTGTCAAGCCAATGTATAAGGTCGGTGAAACCAGTGATCTGGATAAATACCGACCGGTTACGCTCATTTCGGTATTTGGGAGAAATCTGAAACGACTGCTTAAAAAACAGCTAGGAGATTTTCTCTCAACAACCAGTCAGTTAACATCTGCTTAGCAAAGTTTTACGCAAAGACGATCATGCGCATCCAATTTCATCACTGCTCGCGAGCTCTGGTGTGCTGAACTTGATCTGGGCCACTTGGTACTCACTGCCTTCGTTTCAGTAAGGCTTTTGACCGTGTCCCATTCAAACGTCTATTGCTCAAGCTCCGTGCTCGTGGTATAAAGGGACCTGATCTAAATTGGATTGAAGATTTCATTACTGGCTGTTATACACAGGTCGAGGTTAACGTAGTGAAGTCGCCGATTACACGTCCAACTTCCAAAGTTCCCCAGGGATCTGCTCTCAGTCCGTTACGTTTTAAAGTATACGCCAATGGTCTCCCAGACTCGCTAAATCTGCCTACTTTTGTCTACTTTTTGCCGATGACCTCAACGTTTTGGGCACCGTAAGCTCTTCTGCTGACAGTACAGTTTTCCAAAACGAATTAGACATTGCTTGATTGGGCGGTAAAGTGGCAGCTTCCTGTCAACCGAACAGAAATGCGCAGTGATGCTTTAGGGGACCAGCTCGCCTGAGGGTACGTTCTTTCTCGGGTATCATCAACTGAAATTGTGACACGGTTGCTTAAATCCAAGGAGGATACGAACAGAAAAGGTGGTGCCACAAACCGCGCATTGTGGGCTATCAGTCGGTCGTTCTGGCGATTACATCACAAATGTTTCGCGTTTTTATTTCACATACGTGACACCATTTTTGAAATATGGCTTACCAGTAACCTTCTCACAAACTAAGAAAAAACGTGACCAGCTGAAAAAGTGCAACCATGGGCGATTAAAAGAGTACAAGGATTGAAATCAATTCCCTATGGTGAAGGAGTTCGGTGCCTCAACCTTATGTCGCTTAGAATTCGGCGGGTGCGCAAAGACTTGCTTCTACCTCTTCGCTTATTACTAAGAGCCTCTGGTGACCAGCTGCGCGAGCTTTTCCCTTTCATTGCAGGCTCAAGAACCGGTGGCTATGCTCTAAAGATCCAAATGCGAATAACACTACGCCTAACACAATGATTCACGCTCTCAACGAGAGTTTTTAACTTGTGGAATGCGCTTCCGGAAGAGGTTATTTCAGCAAGAGTTGAAAACCAGTTCAAATAACTAGTGGATAATGTACTGCCTGAAATCACTGGGA
Organism: Atriophallophorus winterbourni; assembly: GCA_013407085.1. NCBI lineage: Eukaryota > Metazoa > Platyhelminthes > Trematoda > Plagiorchiida > Microphallidae > Atriophallophorus > Atriophallophorus winterbourni. The sequence continues at coordinate 60,058 of JACCGJ010004028.1, read as the reverse complement.
AGTTTTACAACACTAAGGATTTCTTCAAAGGTTCGCCTCCACTATGTTGCTGATAGAAAGAGATGCGGCTCGCAATAGTTTGTCCCTCTGTCGTCTATCAAGGAGTAGAACGCTTACCTGCTATACAACCGCAACAGTATAATAACGAATGGTTGGGCTAATGAAGAACGCAAACACTGGGATGAGCTACCTCTCATCCAATGCAACACATTCAATATAGTTTTGTGTACGAGTAGATCAACATCAGCACGGCACCTTTCTCGTGGTTATCATTGTCATGGATCATAACAAGCTTCCTCCGCCACTGCTTGTCAACGTAGAAGAATCAAACACTGCAAATTCTGATCAGGTAGACGGTCGTCCCAACTTAAGCTAGTTTAGAAGCCAATTCTATGTGTGACCAATCTTGCAGACGCCATTCTCATCTAGGTAAACGATGATCTTCGACTCTTAGTGCTACCAAGGAACCTATTACATATATTGGCAGTAAGTATCGATGATGCTCAGACCGATCATCGGAGACCTGTAGACATCTTATTTTTTCTTGAAGTCTAGCGTTCCTGTCAAAGACAAGCTTATCTGGCACCACCGATGCCCTGAGAAAGATCTCATTATGGGCTATCTATAAGTCCTGTGCTGTTTTAGGGCTTGCCGAAAAATGATTATGTTCTCGGTACATCACCTAACGGCTTACTGTTTAACTTGAATAAATAAACAATTAAATTCAGCATTATTTTCGGGGCATTCAACTTTATAATTTTTGCATTTCATGAACAAGCAAACCCTTAGAATCCTCGTTGCTGCAGTTCAATTGCTCTGCCGCAAACAATGATTTTTCGCTGCTGGTTGGTTTATGTCTAACGTGAATATAGCACCAAATGATTGGACATGTCGATCAAGTAACGAAAACTGCGCAAAAACAGCAAATAAACATTGTTCCGTTTTTCGCCTTCTTTGATACTTTTATATTAATCAAGGGTAATATTTAAATGTAAACAGAAGGAACTATTTCGGTATGAGCTTCTTTGCCAGCTGTTTGATGACATTTGACATATAAATTCGCATTGACAACTTCCGTTAACGTGATAGTGAAAGGATTCCAAGCGCTCCTTGTGTATTTATTACTTAACCCCCCACCGTTACAGTAAATAAACATTCAAGTTGTGGAAAAATAAACTTAAAACATTGAATCACAATGACAGACTGCGTATTTCAAGCAGTTAACTCCCTTCTAAAATGATTTGCTAAAGGTACTCAATTGCATGCGGAAACACGCTGGAATCTCATTGCAATTTCCTTTCCTCTTAACGCGTCTAAGCATAGACAACCTGACAGCATCTTAGCTCATGTTCAGCCTCAGACTGTGCATCACTTTGCCTGAATCCAGGCTTTCGATTTCATGCATACATACATATATCGGAATAATTCGAGCACTCAACCCTTTGGAACATCAGAGACGGTGTTGTTCCTGATCGGGGTCCGTTTATGTCCACGCAGCCTAATTTATCATTAAGAAAATCCCAAACCCATTCAAGTACAATTTCGATGCTCTTATCCCTTATAAGCTTTGATGAGGTTAGTCACGAGGAGCAAAACTTTCTAAATCCGAGTTATTCCGGACCCAACTGAATTGATAAATGGAGATAGGTTTCAGAAATCCATAATCTATACTGCAGGCTTTATAAGTCTTTTGTGTATAAAGCAGCTACAAACATGAGTTTTTTTATTCTCGGCTATTCTGAATTCCCACTCGACCTTATATCTACTTGCGCTAGGTTTCTAATGATTTTAATTATTTTAAAATTTGGACCTAAAATATCAGATTAACTTCATTCAGACTAGTCAGTTTTGAGTATTTAAACTATATAGAGTTCATCATCCGGGCATAATTCCCCGCGATTTGATATCAGATTGACTCGTGACCCTTCATGATATGCCTCGAAACCTCGTTCAGTGTCGGTTTTGCATTAAGCATCTTACTCAATCTTGTATGTTGTCACGTGGAGAGACGAGAGAAAGCTTGCTAGATGCATGGCAGTAAGAGCCACACGGAAGATGTCACTCTGCTCGTTCATGAAACTGTATGTTCTATTCGAACTTTGGCACCTCCTTTCTCCGTCTTTTAGAATTTTTTCATCGTGATTGTGTTAAGCATTCGATATTTCCTACAAGCGTAATGCTGTCCCTGTTGATGGATGTTTATTGATTTTTGCTTTCGGCTGAAATTTAGGATAACTGCTACAGTGCACTTTTTATACGTTGTATGTACTGAAGATTATTCTCCCAACGCCGTAGTCAGAGTTGGGTCATGTACCTCACAATTTGCTAGGTAATTGTATAGTTGAGCCTGTAATAGGTATGCCGCAACATTAGGTAATCCTGGTTTCTATGGTTCGTTGGTGATTGCCGGAGCTGTTTTCACCGAATGACAAACGACCATAGTGAACCAGGCCATGATATGCGTTTATCTTCGGATGATTTTTGGAGTTGTCCATTACTTCAACAAGCTCGCCTTTCGAAAGCAAGTACACTCAAATCTCCGTACTATGCCACCCGTCCGGACCGAGCAAAAGTGGTACAATAGCGAGAGTGCCATAGTAACGAGGTGGCATAGTACGGAGATTTGAGTGTACTACTATTAAATTTTGGAGACTGGTCTTCAGGAAATTGTAGTGGAAGATGATGTTCCTTCAATCCTGCATTCACTTCGGTGAAATACTCAACATGAATACGCGCCTTGCTTATATTTTGACTAGGGGTTGCTCGTGATGTTTGGGTTGTATAACTCTTAACTGTTGTAGCTTATCCCCTTCCTGCTAAAAATCTACAGGGTTCACACAAATTAGTTGATATGCCATGCATATATCTCAAGTCAACTGCTGCAACACTAACACATCCTATTTACGTATTCTAATGGTCATTAAATACTCTATATTTTGTGTGGAATCACCGGCCGGCTATACGAAAATTCTTGCTTAGTTGTAATTATCGATCAGAGTATCATGTTTTTAATGTTACAAATATACCAGACCATTCGATTTCATCTCATTCAGTTTCCTTGTTCGGTCTGTTGAGCCATTTCTTACTGGTAGGATTTCCTGATAGGGTGGTAAACCAAACGGATGTGCAATCATGCAGCATTTATGAGCTGCATGCTGAAACACGCTATAGTCTCACTACCATTTCTATTCTCCCCTCATATCTGTCTAGGCCTGGGCAACCTGACAGTATCTTAGCCCACGTGTAGTCTGACTGTACGGCACTGCCTGGATCAGGCTTGTGCTTTCATACCTAATTGATCCTGACTGTATCGACAACACTATTTCATTTTTGATGTTTGCTTCTATCCATTTATGTGAAAATACTCTATAATAAGAGGTTAGAAGAACTTCTAAGCACTCTTAATTATCTGGTAATAAATCAAACCATACCGCAAATTAGTAAGCCGGTTTGCCGAAAGTGAGGCAATTGTTAAGCCGAAGTGGTATAAAAATTTCACAAGTAAACTAATGCGACGAAGCACTTCTCTTTTGGACCGAATTATGTGTAAGTGTTGTCGCTGAAGTTAATTTTTATATATTTTGATTCCAGCGGGATTACGTACTAATTGTATCGTAGTTAGACATTTTATCTCACGAGAAAATAAACCAGTGTGCGTTCAGGGAATATGATCTACACTCAAATCTCAGTACTATGCCACCCGTTGGGACCGAGCAAGAGTGGCATAGTAACGAGGTTTTGTAAAAAAACGGCTTTATTTCCTCAAGTCCATCATTTATTTGCTCAATCGATCAGTCCAAAGCTCTCAGAAATCGTCGGCTGACACATCTTCTTTCGTCGGATATCGTTCATCTCGTTGTCTAGCTGATCACACGCTTGCATCAGTCTCGTCCAGGTTGAAAACTTTATCTACAGATAACTGCCTGAGTAAGGGCCGGAGAACCTGCTGCTGCCAATCAATAAGGGATTGGGAATCCACCGCTCCAGCTTCGCCCTACACTGTTTTGAATGTGACGACATTGTGCTTCTTGAAGCTGTCTAGCCAACGACATTGTGCTTCTTGAACCGTCTAGCCAACCGGAGATTTGAGTGTACTACTATTAAATTTTGGAGACTGGTCTTCAGGAAATTGTAGTGGAAGATGATGTTCCTTCAATCCTGCATTCACTTCGGTGAAATACTCAACATGAATACGCGCCTTGCTTATATTTTGACTAGGGGTTGCTCGTGATGTTTGGGTTGTATAACTCTTAACTGTTGTAGCTTATCCCCTTCCTGCTAAAAATCTACAGGGTTCACACAAATTAGTTGATATGCCATGCATATATCTCAAGTCAACTGCTGCAACACTAACACATCCTATTTACGTATTCTAATGGTCATTAAATACTCTATATTTTGTGTGGAATCACCGGCCGGCTATACGAAAATTCTTGCTTAGTTGTAATTATCGATCAGAGTATTATGTTTTTAATGTTACAAATATACCAGACCATTCGATTTCATCTCATTCAGTTTCCTTGTTCGGTCTGTTGAGCCATTTCTTACTGGTAGGATTTCCTGATAGGGTGGTAAACCAAACGGATGTGCAATCATGCAGCATTTATGAGCTGCATGCTGAAACACGCTATAGTCTCACTACCATTTCTATTCTCCCCTCATATCTGTCTAGGCCTGGGCAACCTGACAGTATCTTAGCCCACGTGTAGTCTGACTGTACGGCACTGCCTGGATCAGGCTTGTGCTTTCATACCTAATTGATCCTGACTGTATCGACAACACTATTTCATTTTTGATGTTTGTGGTGTATTTTACCAAAGCAGCTTCTATCCATTTATGTGAAAATGCTCTATAATAAAAGGTTAGAAGAACTTCTAAGCACTGTTAATTATCTGGTAATAAATCAAACCATACCGCGAATTAGTAGGCCGGTTTGCCGAAAGTGAGGCAATTGTTAAGCCGAAGTGGTATAAAAATTTCACAAGTAAACTAATGCGACGAAGCACTTCTCTTTTGGACCGAATTATGTGTAAGTGTTGTCGCTGAAGTTAATTTTTATATATTTTGATTCCAGCGGGATTACGTACTAATTGTATCGTAGTTAGACATTTTATCTCACGAGAAAATAAACTATTGTGCGTTCAGGGAATATGATCACTCTGATCTATCTAGGTTCGATTGCTTGACTGAGGTTCACTGGCAATCTTTTCAAACTATAACCTCGTGAAGCTTCTGCTGTGCATGTTTATTCAGTGTTTTTCCATCATGCGAAACCGCAGTGAATTAATGGTTCTTACGAGTGTGTGTGTATGAAAGCACACGCCTGATCCAGGCAAAGTGCCGTACAGTCAGAGACTGCGGTGAGAGATGTAAGTTGTAGCTCGTTCTCTGTAACAAACAATTTACCACAGTGTGACTTGTACTTTTTGTGTTGCTGGCCTCCTTTGATCGATGTCGACTATGAATTTGCATCGCAAACGCATGATGATGATTTGTTGGTGACGTTGTGTATATGACCTGAGCAGTGCATAAGTAATCTTTGATTGAACATTCTTTACACCAGTGATCATAAAACTAGAAATTATCTTCCTCTGGGGAATATGTTCAGTGTCCTGCTGATGTCGCTCTACTTTTTCACAACACTTGATTGAATTCATGTTTCATTCGAGGTGTAGGCGCCTCATCCCAATGTGTTTGTGCTTAATGTTCTACAGGTTCAGTAGATTTTAGGTCCCACCCTTCTCCATTTTTTAGGATTTTTCGTTTCATGGTTTTGTGACCGGCTAATGCTGCCCGTGTAGTTGTTCGGAGAATATGAATCTTTCTAGAGTCACGTCGACCACGTATAACAAACCTTGACGTCTTACTCTTTATTTCAAGTGTTTTACGCAAAACGTCGGATTCGTTTCAAACTCTAATACAGATTTATACTTCATTGTTATTAAGCTTTGTTTGGTTGTACTCTCATTGGATGTCGTTCCCGTTTCAGGATATCGAGAAAGATATCGTGGAACTGTTGAACAAGTAGATATTTCGGCCGTTCAATGTCATCGAACAGTTGGATAGTGGACGCCGCCCTAAGCTGTGGACCTATGACAGTTTCGACCGCAAACCATCCTTGGTTGGTTGTTACTCGATTTTCGGTTATGTGTGCACCCGAAATCCCATGCTTTCGGTCGCTCCATTCTCCTTGTTCTTTGACAATAAATTCATCCCAACACTTCGTTTTTTGTTCTTTGATTCAACATGTGGAAGTGGCTTGCCCTTGAAAAGTTATTGAGAACTACGTTTAGAATTATACCCTCAAATATCGCCATTGAGACGTCGTAGTTGCTGAAGCACGCTACCGGAATCTGAAATCATCGGCTTGGTCTCGGGTCAATTACCGTGTCGTTAAGCAGAAATGCAATTAGGTTGTCCAGGATAGAGATAGTCGAATAGCTCTTTTATGGTTCGTTGTGATGTTGCTTGAATCACCGATTCCTGATTCTATTTTCATAGTCTACCAAACGCAGTTCTTTTCCGCTACACATTTCACGATAATCTCAAACATTACTATCAACTGGTCCAAATATGCATGGCTTTGCTGTGACTTTTAGTTGAATTAAAGTCAGAACATTTGTATGCAGTCTTGTTGGGGATTTTGGGGTGACTCGTGATCGGAAAGAATCCAAGACCTCGATCCGGTGGTCTGAAAACGAGCGGACACTCATGCTACCCCCGATTTTATATTGTTGAGAACGCAGTTCAGTGTTTATCAGAAGCATGTCTAATGTTCTTTAACTCTAACCTCTGTAGGTACCTACCGATTATCTCCTTCCATTTTGCCATCGTAATCTTGTATATAGGCGTTCTGACGGTCGATCGCTAACACCGCTAGCGGTATGAGGCATGGCACAAAAACTACCGCGTTCACCTACCTAGCTGAAGTGCGTTGCGACTAACTAGAAGTCCACATCGCCTTTTCATCCAACTGTTTATTAGTAACCAAAAGATGCGAGCAGTCGCTCTTGTGTTGATTATTATGCGACATGATCTCGATAAACAAATAAGACAATTTTGGTTAGCTTATTTTAATTGCGCAATGAATAGTCCCTACGCTTATTATAATTAGAACAATACACCGACGATTATTATGGCGCCTGTACAAGGATGATACGGGAAATCGTAAAAGCGTTGCGTCATCTAAGGCCGCATTGGACGTATGCCTTTTAATTAAAGGTTCATGGCTGTTTCCCGTCATCAGGTGGAGACAGTAAGATCAGGTTCAGTGAGCCTTAAAACAGAGGAAAAGCGGTAAACAAAGTTAAACTTGTATGCCGCTGTTATAAAGGGTTCTTACAAAGAACCACGATGTTCAAATACAGAATCATAAAGTGGTTCATGGCCAAGCTCTCGAGGCGCATATAAAGGGCCAATGTATTGTGGTGCTTACATCCCCATCCCTTACACACGACTACCGGTTTCTGGCTTTTCCACTGTTTCAAGGCTCACTGAACCCGATCTTCCTGTATTCACCTGATGACGGCAAACAGTCAGACCCGGTAGTAGAGTGTAATGGATGGGGATGTGAGCCCCACAATACATTGGTCTTTTATATGAGTCTTGATCGCTTTGCCAGGAATCAGGTTGCAACTTAATTGCAATTTACGAAAGCATGCTTAATTCCACGTGGTTTTTACTACTGCCAGTTAATTTTGCCGTGCACAGCTCTTCACATCTCCAAACCATTGTGCAAGTTTTCGTTACAGAGACGCGTTTTACTACCGTTTAGGGACCACACACAGAAGCCATCGGAATGAAAGCGTTGTATTTTATCATCTTGCGACACAAAAGACAAATAGAAGTCCTGTGTATTCAAAAAATCAGTACAGACCGATTAAAAGTAAGCTGGTCGTCAGTCATTTCCTGACGAAACTCAACATAAATTCGAAAATTATCCTCGGACATTCGCTCCCCTGTCGTTCCAGTCAAACTGACAATCATACTTATAGGATTTCTTCTCCATAATCCGCCAGAACAATCCACGGAGGTATTTGTATTTAGGTTCTTCTTCGAATGACAAATTACGGCAGTAATTCAAATATTTGGCAAATTCTTCCGGTAGACCTTGGCACAATGCCTCGGTGCGCATGCTCAATTTGGTCTTATAGATTTTTCGGAATTTTTCCCGTTTACTCTCTGCCTGTAACCCTTGCCATGGTAAGCTTCCTCGTATGAAATACAAAAACACGTAGCCCAAAGATTCAAGGTCGTCCCGTCGAGACTGTTCGTATCCTGCATGTGCGTTGATGCTGCAATACCTGGCAGTGCCTGTTAAGTTCCGAAAATCGCGAAAGGCGCAATGTTCTTTCGTTTTGGGATCCATGTAATATTTGGATAATCCGAAGTCGATAACGTACACCGTGTTGAAGTTCGGTCCAACTCCCATTACAAAATTATCCGGTTTGATGTCACGATGAATAAGGCAGTTTCGGTGCAAAGTTTCGATTCTTTTTAACATTTGGTCAGCTAGCATAGCTACTGTTTTCAGTGAAAATTTGCACTCGCAATACACATGTAAATCCTCCAGACTGGGGCCTAAATATTCCATGACAAGTGCTGTGTAAAGATTCTGCACACCATCGCGTCCGAACCAAAATGCTTTGGTAATCCCTGGATTGTTACTCAACGTTCGTAGAAGATGAAACTCCGTTTGCAGTTGGATTGGCACTCCGGATTTGTAAGCTTCCATTTTAACTGCCGCTTGTTCCTTGGTCTTGCGATGCGTGGCGAGAAATATCTCCCCGAACGATCCCGCTCCGATGCGCTTGATCAGCTTCCATTCACGGTTGATAACAAACTCAGAAGCACTATCCACCGACACATCATTGCTATCGGCTACGGATTTGGACGATTTACCGGAAGGTTGGCGCAGCATTCACTTTTTATCCTGGCTGTTTCGTGTCTCGTTTGAAAGCAATCACTGACCGATCAATCGGGCGATCACGTGATACGAGGAAGAGTTGATTTATCTAAGGGCAGTAGAGCTTTAGCATTTCACTACGAAATGCAGGAAACTACATGATGAAATCTGCTCCTTTGTAATAAATTTTGCAAATTAGATTTGTTCGAATTCTACGGCGTTCTATTCGGTCCAGATTCCAGCCAGATCGAAGTTTAAGATCGTTATTACTCTCAGGCTGATGTTTAAACTCGAGCTAACCGTTGGTGTGGCCGTAACCGCCACAATATCAGTCGAAACCAAGAGTCATTCATTGAATCTGTTTGTTCACCCGTTCTTAATAACACTGAGATAAGTAATAGTCTTTTTATGCAAGCAACTTCCCGTCAATTCTTTTGCTCTGCTGCTTTTGACCCAGCACAATGTGAATGTGATTAAATTATTCTAGAAAATACAACTGACCCTAATCGATTAAATTATTATACGTTCAAAATGATTCGCGATTAACAACTACAACTGTGAGGTTAGAAAAATGGTTTGATTGTCGTCCTATCATTAGCTACTATTCGTAATTCATTCATACAAGCGCCAGTCAATTGCTTCTCTCGGTGCTGCAAATCGTTCTTAACGTCGTCAAACAAACTGTCAATTCCCCGTCGTTCTGTGTGGCCATCCAAAATGGCGGCGTATACACGTGCCGTAGATATGCGGTATGTATCGACCGAAGAAGGTCAATGCTAAACAGTAATCCGTTACATCAATGTATTTAAAATGTTTGTGACCTATCGTGGAGCCACAATTATAAAAAGAAAGTTTGTATTGAATTGGTTATAGCAGTTTTTAGCCGCGTTTCGCTTTTGGCACAAGCTTCTTGAGACCCATGGTGTAAGCACCAATAGGAATAAGGATAAAGTGCACTCAACTTACCCATTCTGAGCTAGCTAAGAACTGCAGAGCGCATGATGGACGATGCGCTTGTCGATATAGACAGGCGTGTTTAAGACAAATTGTTACATGCTAAAAGCTCAGTAAAGTGTCTCTATACGAATGCCCAAAGTTTGTTTAATAAATTGGCTGAACTAACCGAGCTCTGCAAACGATACTCACCAGACCTCGTCGCTGTGACTGAAACCTGGTTTCAATCTTGTATGACTGAAAGCGAACTGTCGATCCCAAACATGATACTATTACGGAACGATCGTCCACGAAAAGGTGGTGGTGTGGCTTTATACTTTCACGAACGTCTTCAGTGCATGAAGATTCACGATCCCAACCTCGAATCAGAAGATACCCTCTGGTGTAGCCTTACACAGGAGTCACAGGACGACTGCATCATTGGTATAATATATCGCCCTCCATCTTCGACGGATGCTCAAAACGACAGGGTATTAAAGGCTCTACAATATGCCGGAGAGATGCGAAGCTCCCAATTACTGGTCATGGGAGATTTCAACCTTCCTCATCTTTTTAACAGATCAGATCACCCTCTACACACACCTGATCATAAATTCCGTGAGCTGATCGATATGATTCCACTGCATAACCATGTGTCCGACTTTACTCACAGAAGAGGATCAGAGTTACCGTCCGTTTTGGATCTAATCCTTACTTCCGAGACAACAGCAGTTGAAGGTGTTGACTACATTGCCCCTCTCGGTCGAAGTGATCATCTTGTGTTAGGTTTTGAATATGTATGCAGCGCTAGACGAGGATGTGAGTCCGCAAAACTATTCAGAAGGATCGACTACGTGAGTTTACGTGACGCGCTTGGGTTAGTAAATTGGCGAATGCTTGATTATCACAACACGGAAACACATTGCACCACACTTACAAAAAGTCTTCAATCGAGCATATATCAAAATTCGCGATTTGTTAATGAACGACGGGTAAACGACTTTCGCTTTAAACTTCGTAGTCGCACGAAAAAATGGATCGGGCAAAGGAACTCTGCTTGGTTTCAACACAGAAATACCAAGACTGATGCGTCATGGCAACAATTTTGCGGAATTCGCAACAAAGTAAACACTCTCATCAAAGAAGACAAGCAAAATTACCATCGCTTTCTATCTTTGAAAATGGAAGGAAATCCTAAATTGCTTTATCGGATTGTCAATGCTCGATCGAGCGTGAAACCAGGGGTGTTTCCTGTTTTTACTGACGATGGATTAACAGTCTCTGCAAAGGATACAGCTGATGCTCTCGCTCAATTTTATGCTAAAGTATTTAGTCCGTTAGCGATTCAATTGACTGAAGAATTACCGCCATCAACAGTGACGCAACAGCTGACTGAGATCGAGATAAATCCAGTGATTATACAACGACATTTGTGTCGAATGAACCCTAGGAAATCCCCTGGAGCGGATGGGATCACTCCGACTATACTAAAATCCTGCGAACAGCAGCTGTGTGAACCTTTGTGTGAATTGTTTAAACATTCTCTAATTGAAGGAGTGGTGCCAACAGAGTGGAAGACAGGGGTAATTTCACCTATCTACAAAGGCGGTAGACGTTCAGATCCGGCAAACTACCGTCCTGTCACCCTACTTCCTGTGATATCCAAAGTTCTAGAGCGTATAGTGACTGAAAATATAGTTCATCACGTGGAATCATCAAAATATGCTATCTGTAGCACAGCATGGTTTTCGTAAATCTCGCTCATGCTTGACAAATTTGTTGACGGTTTTAAATGACTGGACCCAAGCGGTTGACGAAGGAGCTAGCATCCACGCTTGTTATCTGGATATGTCTAAAGCTTTTGACCGAGTTGATCACTTTCGATTATACAAAAGCTGAAGCAGATGGGTATCAGCGGACAGCTACTCATATGGCTTGAAAGTTACCTCAGTGGGCGCAAGGCGATCGTTCGAATCAACGGGGTACAATCACAGGCTATTGATGCCTCTAGTGGCGTCCCGCAAGGTTCAGTCCTCGGGCCAGTACTTTTCTTGGCTTACATAAACGACCTACCAGAGACGCTCGCATGCAAGGTGATTCTTTTTGCTGATGACATTAAACTTTGGACGCGGATAAAAACAACTGCGGACTGTGTACAGCTGCAACGTGATCTAGATGCTCTACATGAATGGTCGGTACGGAATAATTTACCATTCAATTTCCAAAAATGCAAGGTGTTGCAAATTGGTAAGCCATTCCAATACCAATATCACTTTGGGCAGACTATTTTGAGCTGGACAGAATCGGAAAGGGATCTTGGAGTCTGGGTATGCGGCAGCCTGAAGAACAGCCTGCATTGTGAGGTTATCTACAAGCGTGCTTCCAAGCTTCTAGGTATGCTGCGACGGATTTTCAGAACCTTCTCGCCTGGAACGTTGCCCACCATCATGAAAGCATATATATTTCCAACCATGGAGCATGCATCACAAGCTTGGACTCCGTGGTTAAAAAAAGATATACTGTTGCTTGACAAAATATACCATCGCGCAACCAAACTCGTAAGAGGTTTCCGGAATCTAACGTACGAGGAACGATTGCAAAAACTGAGGCTCCCCACTCCCCTTCAAAGAAGCCTTCGAAGCGATGTGATACTGACATACAAGATATTAAATACCCCACATCATCCCTTAAAACATTTATTCGAATACCGTGAGTCACGACATACACGCAGCCACTCAGCGACACTGCAAATTCCCCACTCCCGTATCAGCTGTCGCCGATATTTTTATTGTGTACGTGTCTGTTTCCTTTGGAATTCCCTCCCCGAAACTCTTGTCATCTCTCCCAGCATCGAAACGTTTATTCGAAATTTGGATACTTATTTGTTGCATAACGATTTGACGACACCTGCGTATTGACTCATGGTAACTATACAACTTGACTATACTTGACATTACATGTTTATTTTATACCTATTTCCTGAACGTATATTTACTATGATATGGTAATTGTGAAGCTATGTGCTTTTTGTGACCATATATTCTTGAATCTTGAAATTGATGTACTGTATAATCCCTTAAATTTTTTTGTTGTGTGAAGGTGTGCTCAAAATCCACTGACCGATTAACTTGCTTGCCTCATCCGTGTGCACACGCTAGAAGTCACGCAAGCTCGTGTTTATCCGATGCAGAACCGGACGCCAAATTGTGGCGATGTCCAAGCCAACCCACCCTGTTTACTGTATTCCTACTAGCCTTTGTTATTTCAACCGCCGCAGCATGATCTCCGTATATCGTTCTATCCCGTGCTTCATCGGTTCTACGATATCAAGATTAACGCTATGACCCGTGTTCAGCAGGGGCTGAATCTCAGATCGCTGGAACTGCGTGTCTGATTCCTGATTCGCTTTTTGTGTTTGTTTATTCCAGTACTGAATTCTCTAGAAATTTGCTCGGTATATATTTCCGAGCAACCCTTGCAGTTGATCTTATGTACCTAATTTATCGCGCAGGCTTGAATGATCTTAATAAAGACCAGAGCGTTCTGCGTCTTATTATAGGTTTGTTTTTACTGTTGGGTATTTTACTCGTTCAAATTGGTGCCTAATTAGGCTTTTATGTAAACATGATCAGCAAGTCAACGACTATTTTCTTCGTACGTTCCCTTTTATCGGTAGCATAGCTACACAAGTGTTCGACTTTGTAGAACAGCGATTTCGCAACATACTTGAATAGCGTTATAGGATGCGCAGAGGAGTACCTCAAGACCGCTTCCGTGTCCATTGGTGCGGCCTTACGGGCACACTCTGGAATGACCACCAATGCCGCTGACACCGCGGACGTTCTTGTGAATTATTATGCTACAGTATTTTGTCCGAAGTAAAGTGTATATTTACAACTAGATCCACGAGTAACGCATCCTGTACCATTGTACGCAATAACCATTACCAAAGAAGAGGTGTTGGTAACTCTACTAACGTTAAATCCCAGAAAATTCCTTGATTATGATAAAATTACCCCAAATATGCTTAAGTATTGTGCACAAGTTCTATGCGAAACTCTGACTGATTTATTCTGCGAATCGCTGTCCAAAAGTGTCATACCGACGGAATGGTAATCCGGTATAATCTCCGTGATTTTCAAAGGTGGGGTGCGTTTAGAGCCCGCAAATTACAGGCCTGTTACCCTGTTGCCCACCGTCTCGAATGTGCTCGAAAGGATCGTGACGAAGAAACTGAGCAAATAACTTGAAGAAAATTACGTATTTTTGGGAGCGTAACATTGTTTTAGAAAGGGATACTCCTGCCTTACTAACCTTCGCCTTACCCTTGACGATTGGACTCGAGCAGTAGATGTTGGGGATACTACCCATTTATGATACCTGGATATATCGAAACCATTTGACCGCGTAAACCACAGTATTCTCTTGCAGAAGCTGGAACGTTGTGGTATCGTTGGCAGACTCTTAGCCTTTTTAGAAAATTACCTGGCAGATCGGCTTGTTTCATTATCTGTGGATGGTACGTTATCGAAGTCGTTAGCCGTGACCAGTGGAGTGCCTCAGGGATCCGCCCTCGGACCAATCCTCTTCGCACTTTATGCCAATGACATACAGGCTCTCATCAAATGTAGGATCGTACTGTTCGCGGACGATATAAAAGTGTGGTTGAGGATCAATAAGCCGAAGACTGCGAACTGTTCCAGAAGGATCTGGACAGCCTCCACACTCGGTCCCTAAATATTCGCCTATTTTTTTCAATTTCCAAAATTGTCGCATGTTAAACCTTGGAAAATATGGAACAATATGACTGGTGTGCTGATAAGAAACACCCCGGGGATTTCTGGCCACTGCAACGTCGTCTATCGCAATACATCACAGAAATTGTCACTCCTGAAGAGAATCTTCGGTAGGTTCTAGAAACAGACAATTCGCCGCATTATAATTACGTACATCAGACCCACGATGGAATATGCCGTTCAAGCATGGTCGCCATGGCTTAAAAAATGTTGCGACTTTGCAAGGAATATACCATCGAGCTACGAAACCTTTCGCCGGAAACCATACAATGAGGGAATCAAAACCTCAAACCACCCTCTACAATGCTTATGTAATCTACGTGGCTCACAAAAGACAAGAGCTCACACGTTTACTCTAACTGTCCCTCGCTCCTGACTCAACTGTAGACGACATTTTTTAGTTGTGCGAGTTTGTTTTACTTGGAACAATCTACCCGATTATGTTGTAAACTCGCCAAATCAACAGATGTTCAAGAATAGTCTTGCTGCTTTTTTACCCTTAACCGGTACATAGAAAACTAGACATCTTGACCCCATGCATCTACATTTGTCATCCCACCAATTGAAAACAATTTCCGCCCTTTGGATTTTTACCTGTTTCTTGAACTGCTCAGTAAGCAACCAAATCCCGTTTTTGCTAGTTATATTATTCGTCGTTCCCATATTATTCTTTTTTTGCAAAGCTGTATGATTTTTGAACCATTAAAATTGAATTGAATGGATAGGCTGTAGATCTTATTTTACCGTTTTCCTTTTGCGTGAAACAATGCAGATACGGAAGTGTCCATTCTATCTGCTTGATTACCTTTGTAACCTGAATTTTAGAATTAAGGTAATTAAGAAATCATTTTAATCTGTCGCGTTTCATGAAGACGAATGTATCATCGACATAGCGCTATCATACCTTTGTATTTGGAGCTTCATTTTTAGAGCTTATTTCTCGAAATTATCTTTGTACATATTCGTTAACCCTGGAGAAATAGGTGCGCCATCCCTAAACCTTCGTGTGCTTGCATAACTGCCAATTAAACAAGAAGTGGTTCATATTGAGACAAGTTGCTATACCGCTGATGATTTGTTATACACTCAAGTTTGTACGGTCTATCAAGGTAGTGTCTGAGTTTCGTCAATTTCTTGCTAATTCTAAAGCGCTTGATCATATCTTCGTTGCATCTGCACAGATTTATACCATTTAAAAATTCCGTGGTACCACTTGACGTATCTATCGGATGGTCAGACTTTTCATCTTTTCAATCCGACTTACAGAATGTTACCAGTTTGATGGGAAAAGAAAAAGTTGGTTCACGCGCCACAAAGTTTTTCCCTCAGACCATCTAGTTGCCGAGTGGTCGACTAAAGTTCTCGAACGATTTGTGCTGACGAACTATCAAACAGTTGAACAAAATAAGCTTTCCTTCTCGCATAGCACGGATTTAGGAAAAGACACTCTGTCTCACCAATCTTCTCTTAGTTCTTGTAATTGGACTCGAGCCGTGGACGATGGATACCCTATCCATCGTGTTACTTGGATATGGCTAAAGCTTTTGAACCGTGTTTAACCACAGCATACTGCTTAGAAAAATTGGAGCACCTCCCGAAGTGTGGCGGCAGACTATTGGCCTGGAAATACTGGATTACTCGACTGGTAGATTTATCAGGCTCAGAGTCGAATAGGGCACTATCCAGCCCCAGTATAGGGTGAAAAGTGGCGTACCTCAAGGTTCAGTCGTGGGGCCAATACTCTTCCTGGTGTACTTAACGATATATCGAAGACGTACGGCAGCAAATCATTTTTATTTTGTGGATGACATCAAGTCTGGACTACGTACACACCATAGAAGATTGACAATTCTACAAAAGATCTCGAAAGCAACTGTCAATAACGTTGGTCTTTGCAAAACTACCTATCGATTCATAGCGAAAAATGTAAAAGGTTTATGTCGGTAATCATTCGAATTCATAACATACTCTCTGGGAATCTCAGCAACTTGCATGGGTTACGAAGAGAAAAGCCCGGGGCGTGTGGATTAGCAGTAACTTGATTCTTCAGCAGTGTTCTGTTGTATATAAAATGTCTTGCCAAAGCTTAGCATTGCTCAGAAGGATCTTCGGTAGTTTCACAAAGCAGATACTCCCACAGATAATTAACACTTATATCAGGCCAACAATGGAGTACGCTGTTCAAGCATGGTCTCCATGGTTACAGAAGGACATGACCTTGCTGCAACGCGTATACCACCGCGCTACAAAAACTGGTGACCGGGCTATATAACAGGAATATGAGGAGAGGATTGCAACTCTGAATATGTTTGACTTTTCGTACCGACGTCTCACGGGTGACTTGATCCTGCTGTTCAACATTTTGCATACACTTGAACACCTGCTTCATCGTCAAGAAGCACGTGGTAGCAGATCGCAGGGCTACGAGTTAATTATTTCACACTCCAGATCAAATTGTCGAAGGTCTATCTTTGCTGTCCTAGTTTGTTTTATATGGAACTCTCTGCCCCCACATATCATTTGCTCATCAAACCTGACCTTGTTCAAGGCTGAACTTGACAAGTATATGTTGACTAAATCCAACCTCGCACCTGAATACATGTGCTGACTTTTCATATTGATAAAACAATTGTGTTTTTTTACGCATACCCTCTATTTTCAATCTGAGGTTACTGTAAAGGTATTTGCTTTTTGAGACCATTAAACTTTGATTCCTTTGAATTAATAGCTTCGGAAGCAATGTCCGACCTCATGAACAACCAATTCTGCGTTCGGACCACTCATACAGTAATTCCGTAATCCTACTTGAATTCTCGTGGCATGCATTGTGAATCTGCCTTATTTATAACTCCTTATCATCGAAAATTGTATCACACCTCAGAGAAAAACTGAATGCATTAAGGTTGGATGTTTCCCATAAACATTGTACAGCGTACATTTCTTCCACCACCCAGGAGTTGCACGATTATCAATGCACACTCTTACCATCAATATACTCTACACAGTGTATTGCGTAAACTTTTGATTACTCCACACGATTGACTGCATTGTGAAAGTTAGAGCCACCAAGCCAATGGAACTTCATAGGTAAATTATGTTACTGTAATATATTTTTACGTTTATACCGTTACAAAGTTTAAAGTTTCAACCGGTATCAAGATTAACGAGTCATCCGAGTTGACTTAGCTTTTCGCGAATATTCGGGATCATAGTTTTACAACCTGAAGCGCCTTCAGACACCGCTCCACATTCATCATTTCGGGTGGCTTCTGTTGTGAATCGGCAGGAGACCGATGCTTTGAAAGGCTCCTAGCATGTTGGTGGTGTGTCGACGAGAGATATTTTAGCAATAATAGACTGTGTTGGCCCTCAAAACATTATTGCCTCATCTACATGCTTATTGCATACGTACATATATTTCCTACCTAAAGTAAAACTCTTTGCCGATGATATTAAAATACGGAAAGGTGTCAGGTCTGTTAATGACTGTATGGCATTACAACGGGATATGTGCGCCTTAATTCGTTGGTCCCAACAATAGTTACATTTAACACTGCGAATGTGAAATGCGGCGGCTTGGAAATCCTGCACCACACGCAGATTCGTCGGGACCACCGCAGATAAAGAGAATGGATCTGGTTGTCGTTTATCCTTAATCTGGAACAATTTCGGCAGGTTACAATAAAGCCTGTCGTAGCTTGAGTCTTCCATAAAGGATATTCAGAATTCTCATCCCCGAAACCTTACCCCGGTTAATTATTACGTATGTGCGTCTGTTATTGAATATTTCTTCCAAGCCTGGACACCATGGCTGAGGAAGGATTCAAGGATTTATGGTTAAAAAAGTTAATACTTTACAACACCACAGATTTACGGTATGAATAAAAACAGGAAAAATACAATAGTATAAAAGCAATAGTGAATATTTAATGTAAGGCTCACGAATGTTATTCTTTTGCATATGTAAGTCCAATTTCGCTTTAAACGCCGCCAGGCAAGGAGAGTCCACCACATGAAGAAGAAGAAGAGAACTTTATTCGTTAAAACGAATTTTCAGTTAAACCGAAACATGTTGGGTAGGGAATTCCCAAGAAAATAGCACGTACGGCGAAAAAATGGGCGACCAACAATACGTGACCTTGGACTAAAGGTATAAGGGTGATGGTTCCCTCGTGTCACTATTCCTTCAAAAACACATCAGCAAGTGGTTTTTTATGGTGTCCTTCGGTAGACACAATTCATAGTCAGAATAATATCGCGTCGTATCCTCCTTTGGGTAAAGTCGCATAGACCAGACGTCGCAATCTTTCGGTGTACGGAACATTGCGAAGACCCATCACTAACTTTGTTGCTCTATGATAGATTTTATCGAAGAGAGCAATGTCTTTTCGCAGCCAAGGAGCCCAGACCTCTACCGCATACTCCATCGTAGGGCGAAGGTAGACATTCATTATCCTTGGTAAGTTACCAGAGAGAATCTTCCAAATATTCTTCGAAAGATACCCAACAATCTGTTTGCCCGTCGATATATGTTCTGGCAGTGCGCTGTGCTCTTCAGGTTCCCGCTAATCCACACTCCAAGATCTTTTTCCAACGAGCTCCATGCTAGGTTTTCAGTTCCTAATCGATATGTCCAAGGAACATTCTTGCCAAGATGGAGCATCTTACATTTCTGTATGTTGAATGACATGTCATTCATGGCCGCCCAATTCGACACGCTGTCCAAATCCGTTTGCAGTTTCTCACAATCCTCTGCAGAACTTATTGGCGTCCAAATTTTCATATCATCCGCGAACAGGACCATTTTGGACGATATGAGGGGGGTAAATCATTTATGTACAACAGAAAGAGGAGCGGGCCTAGCACAGATCCTTGTGGGACTCCACTGGTGGTTTTGAACGTTTGGGATAGCGCTCCGTTAACTTTTACTCGGGCGTCGCGATCTGACAGATAGTCGCACAACCATGAGAGGAGTGGATCACATATTCCTAAGCGCATCAGTTTTTGAAGAAGCAAATGATGATTGACTCTGTCAAAAGCTTTCGAAATGTCTAGGTAACAGACGTGGATGCAAGAACTTCTATCCAACTCCTTTGTCCAGTCGTCTAACGCTATGAGAAGATTCGTTAGACACGAGCGATGAGATCGAAATCCATGCTGCGCTGGCGAAAACAAATTCTGCGATTCAAAGTGTGCAACCATTCTTTTCGAGACTATACGTTCTAAGAGCTTAGCAATTACAGGTAAAAGTGTGACGGGACGATCATTTCCAGCGTCAGATCGGCAACCACTTTTGAAGATAGGTGTTACCACGCCGGACTTCCAATCTTTCGGTACAACTCCCTTAAGCAACGAATAGTTAAACAGGCTGGAGAGCAGTTCACAAAGCTGACGGTGACAGAACCTGAGCAAATCCGGTGTGATGCCATCCGCTCCTGGGGATTTTCTTACATTTAGTTTGAGTAAATGACTTGCAACAATCATTGGATTTATCGAAATATCGTACAATGTTTCGATTCCTGGTTCGATTGAATACTCAAAACGTTCCACTAAAACCTTTGGCACGAACACTTTAGAGTAGTAAATTGCTAGAGCATTTGCGGTTTCCAACGCTGTTTCAGTGAGTTTTTCACCATTCTGGATGGGAAAAATACCTGGTTTGACTTTCGCGTTCATGATTTTGTATAGTAATTTAGGGTTCCGTTCCATTTTTGACAGCAACATCAATTGGTGTGCTTCCTTATCCTCTCGAATAAGTGTAGTCACTTTGTTGCGTAACATACGGAAATGTTGCCAAGAAGTAGAAGCATTGTTGGCTTTGTGTTGCACCCACGCTGCTCGCTTCATTGCTATCCACTTTTTTGTTCTGCTGCGGACAACAAAACGAAGTTCATTGACGCACCTTTTCTGAACGATCTGTGAGTTCTCGTCTATCTTCAGTTTCAGAAAACCTACAAGTTCGTTCCATTGCGCGTCAGGGCTTATGTTGTCCATCTGAAAATGCGGAATCTGCACGAGCGATTTACTCAGGGCCAATTTATCTACCCGTCGAACCACCCCATTCGGAGCAAGCGATTGCTGAGTACTGCAAACATAGTCAAACACAAGCACTGAATGGTCGCTAAGACCCAGCGGAGCCTGGAATTCGATCACTTCGATAGATTGTTCTTCTGATGTTAACACCAAATCCAAGACAGAGGGGCGGTCGGAACCTCTCCTCCGGGTACATTTGTGAACATGGTTGTATAACGGGACTGAATCTAGTACCTCTTTGAATCGGTATTCTAGCGTTTGTGGGGAGTGATCGTCTCTGAGATAAAGGGTGGACAGATTAAAATCACCCATAATAAGTGTCGTTGCTTGCTGGGTGCGAGTCAAGCGCTGAAGCACTTGGATCAACCTTTCGTTGTACGATTCCGTAGATGAAGGGGACCGGTAGACCACACCAATAATGCAAACTTCACCAGACATCAGCGTTAAAGAGCACCAAATTGTATCCTCGAGCGTGAATTCTGTCTTGTCTATTGGATGGCACTGGAGTCGATTATGGTAATAAAGAGCAACACCACCACCACTTCTCTCTCGATCGTTCCTTATCAAATTCATATTTGGAATTGATATCTCCGTTTCAATCAATTGGGAAGAATACCATGTTTCTGTAATGGCGATAATGTCAGGTGAGTAGCGCGAACATATCTCGGTTAGCTCAGCTAATTTGTTTGGAAGGCTTTGTGCATTTGTATATAAACATCTTATAAAGTTTGTGGTGTTCAAATCATTGAAAGTTATCAAAGGGCCGACTCGGTTAGAGTCGGAATGCTCAAGTTTTTTGGAGCCATCACATGACATTCAGGTTGAACCTAATCACTAGGCGTTTGAGGGTCGGTACTATCCGTTTGCTTGCTACCTGGCAAGCTCAACTTGACGTTTGGGGGTAGGTTTTTTCTATTAGCTTTCCATTCACTTTTGATAGTATCAGTCATTTCGGTTGTGAAGAAGGTTAGCTTTAAAGGGCTAGGACCTTGCCCTTTATAGTTGGCAGATCGCGGTATCCTAAAAGCATCCACAAGTACGGTATTTTTAATACCAATTGTTTCGGCTAGATATTTCCACTGTTTGTGGTCGTGCTCAGACTTTTCTTGAGAAGGTACGTCAGCAGCATCTTCTGGAACACCAAGAATTACAATACTTCTTGGATTACGTTCTTCACGAGATTTCTGCGACGACTTTCGCTCCCACCATGGTAGGTCTGCATGGATACGACATGTAGTCTCTGGAACACCTCTAAGAATGTAAGCATTTAAGAGTACGTTTTCCACGTCCTCCGCAGATTGCAGCGTTATTCTTAAAAGGCGAGGATCATCCGTGTGAGGAGAATTCAGGTGGCGATTTAATCGAACTATTGATGATGGAGTAACCGCGGCCAATCTCATCTGACTGCAGAGTTTAAACCACTCAGCTAAGTCATGTTTTTGCTTAGCTTCAAACAGCGTTTCCTGCGACTCGGTCACGTTTGTACATATAACGCTAAGGTTTACACCCGCGGACTTTATTTTATAATTTGACTCAGTCATTTTATTAGTGGATTTTTTGAGTCCTTTCTCGATTCCGTTAAGTCGAGGAGTCACTGATCCCAACGAACGCTTCCCCGTTTTAGTCGCCATCTGCGCGGTTATCTGGGCAAATGTTGGCCTGCTCGAACCACTTGACAGGATTTATCATCGTGCGACAAAGTTGATCTCACGATACAGAGATTTGCCTTTCAAAGAGTGAATGTTGAGACTGAATCTACACGATTTTACCCAACGACGGATACTTAGTGACCTCATCTCGACTTTAAAAATCCTGCATACTGAAATCCATCCCCTTAAAGACTTGCTATAGCCCAATGACCTTACTCGAACACGAACATATTCAAAGGCTTTAAGCATTCCTCATTCTCGATTGGATATTCGTCGTAATTTTTTCTCTGTAAGAATTTGTTTCACTTGAAATATTTTGGCTGAAGAAATCCGACGCTCGGAATCTGTTGCGGTTTTCGCTTCCAAACTCGACGAGTTTATGACGAACCATGCGGTATGTGACTGTCCCTGTGGAATTTTGGAAGATTTTATATTTTTACTCAATATACCTTGTCATCCCATGGTGATCGTTAAGCTGACTGATTTTGCTACCATAAAATTTCTGAGTTCTGAGCTCGTTAAGCATTTTATGATGACACGATAATTACGTATCGATACTTCAGAAAATCACAGAACTCAGAGTTCTCAGATCAAATTCGTGATCCGGAGTCGAACACGGAAATGGATAAAGGTGAGAAACTGTGTATGGAGAAGCCACATAGTGCAGGCAACACCGGAATCTTGGGAATCTTACCGTTTGTAGAGAAACAAAGTTACTAAACTTGTCCAGAAAGATAAAGAAGAGTATGAAACCAATCTGGTGGATAAAATTGAACGAATCCCGAAGCTCTTCTTCCAGATCATGAACAGAAAGGCCAGGGTAAAGCCAGGAGTTTCCGCTTTACTTACAACGACTGGAACTACATCCATTGCTCTCGAAGCTGCTAACGAACTCGCTCAATTTTACTCTAGAGGGTTCTACCCTAACGAGCGGTAATGATAAGATATGCCTGCATTCAGATCACAAATTAACACAATAAAAGAAATCGCTGTGAAACCGGAGAGTGTTCTGGTAAGGCTACTCGGGTTAAATACAAAAAATCACCGAGTGCTGATGAAATAACACCTTTTCTAAAACAATGCGCCCATGCTCCATTCTCACCACTCTCTGATCTTTTCAACCTGTCACTGAGTTGTAGCAAGGTTGCTACTGACTGTATAAATTGATTAATCACTCAGATATACAAAGGAGGGAACCGATTCGATCTGTCTAACTACAGACCAGTCACGTTGTTGCCAGTGGTCCCTAAAGTTCTCGAACGATTTGTAGCTGACGAACGTATCAAACATTTGGAACAAAATAAAATTCTTTCCATCGCACAGCACGGATTCAGGACAAGACACTCCTGCCTCACCAATGTTCTCATAACTCTTGATAACTGGACTCGTGCCATTTATAAAGGATACCCTATCCATGCTTGTTACTTGGATATGTTTAAAGCTTTTGACCGTGTTAACCACAGCATACTGCTTAAAAAATTGGAGCAGCTCGGAGTGGGTGGCAGATTATTGGCTTGGATACATGATTACTTGACTGGTAGAGTTATCAGAGTTAAAGTTGATGGGGCAATATCCAGCCGAGTAGAAGTAACTAACGGGGTACCCCAAGGCTCAGTCTTGGAGATAATACTCTTCCCGGTGTAAGCAAACGATATACTTGTAAATAGTGCGCAGCAAAATCATTTTCTTTGCGGATGATATCAAAGTCTGGACTAGCATGCGCACCATAGAAGATTGCCAAATTTTACAAAAAGATCCCGAAGCATTTCAAAGGTAGTACTTACGAAACTTCCTACCATTCAACATCCATAAATGTAAACTGTCAAATGTCAAACGTCGATAAATCATTTGAATTCACATACTCTTTGGGATCTCAGCAACTTGCATGGGTTACGTAAAAGCAAGACCTGGCTGTGTGTATTAGCAGTGACTTGAAGTCTTCACGGCAATGTTCTGTGGTATACAATAAGTACAGCCAAGGCTTAGCACTGCTCAGAAGGATCAGTGGTAGTTTCACAAAGCAGATACTCCCACGGATAACTAACACCTATATCAGGCCAACAATGGAGTATGTTGTTCAAGCATGGTCCCCATGGTTACAAAATGACGTGAACTTGGTGCAACACGTATACCACCGCGGTACAAAACAGTTGACCGGACTGTACAGCAGGCCATACCAGGAGAGGATTGCAACTCTGAATATGTTTGACTTTTCGTACCGTTGTCTCATGGGTGACTTGATCCTGCTGTTCAACATTCTACATACATTGGATCACCCACTCGAACACCTGCTTCATCGGCAAGAAGCACGTGGTAGCAGATCGCATGGATACAAGTTAATTATTTAACAGTCTAGATCAAATTGTCAAAGGTCTATCTTTGCTGTCCGAGTTTGTTTTCTATGGAACTCTCTGCCCCCACATATCATTTGTGCATCAAGCGTGAACATGTTTACGGTTGAACTTAACAAATATATGTTGACCAAATCCAACTTCGCATCTGAATGCACATGCTGAGAACACCTATCTTCAAAGGCGGTTGTCGACCTGACGATACAAATTATCGTCGCGTCACACTTTTACCTGTTATTGGTAAGGTCATGGAACGTATAGTCTCGGAAAGAATGGTTGTACACATTGAATTGCGTAATTGTTTTCGCCAGCGCAGCATGGAGTTCGGTCTCATCGCACTTGTCTAACGAATCTTTTCATAGCTTTAGAGAACTGGGCGAAGGAGTTGAATAGAAGTTCTTGCATTCACGTCTGTTACTTAGACATTTCTAAGGCTTTTGACAGTGTCAATCATCATTTGCTTCTTCAAAAACGGATGCGTTTAGGAATATGTGAACCACTCCTCTCATTGTTGTGCGACTATCTGTCAGATCGCGACGCCCGAGTTAAAGTTAACGGAGTGCTATCCAAACGTTCAAAACCTCCAGTGAAGTCTCACAAGGATCTGTGCTAGGCCCGCTCCTCTTTCTGTTGTGCATATCGTCCAAAATGGTCATGTTCGCGGACGACATGAAAATTTGGACGGAAATTAGTTCTGCAGAGGATTGTGAGAAACTACAAATGGATTTGGCCAGCGTGTCGAATTGGGCGGCCATGAATGACATGTCATTCAACATACGGAAAAGTAAGATGCTCCATCTTGGCAAGAATGTTCCTTGGACATATCGATTCGGAAATGAAAACTTGGCATGGAGCTCGTTGGAAAAAGATCTTGGAGTATTGATTAGTTCACTGCCAGAATATATATCGACAGGCCAACAGATTGTTAGGTATCTTTCGAAGAATATTTGGAAGATTCTCGCTGGTAAAGTTACCAAGGATAATGAATGTCTACCTTCGCCATACGATGGAGTATGCGGTAGAGGTATGGGCTCCTTTGTTGCGAAAAGATATTGCTCTCTTTGATACAATCTGTCACATAGCAACGAAGCTAGTGATGGGTCTTCGCAATGTTCCGTATACCGAAAGATTGCGACCTCTTGGTCTATGCTAGACGACAATTCTACCTGTGTTCCCAAAAGGAAATCAAGAACATTTTGCTTCAAACTCCGAAGCCGCACTCGGAAGTGAATAGCCATGCGACTTTACCCAAAGGAGGATACGACGCGACATTATTTTGACCGATAGAATTGTTTCTACTAAAGGACATCCACTAAAACGCTTACTTGATTTGTGTGACGGGAAAGTGACACGCGGACATACCATATGCCTTTACGTTCCAACTTCCAGTGTTGATTTTCGGCGCCATTTTTTCGCCGTACGTGCTATATTTCTTTGGAATTCCCTACCCCAGCATGTGGTGGACTCTCCTTGCCTGACGATTTTTAAAGCGAAATTGGGCTTTCACTTGCAAACGAAAATCATTCATGAGCCTTACATTTGATATTATCTATTGCGTTTTATAATATTGTATTTTTCATGTTTTCATTCACACCGTTCATAACTGTTGAAAACTGTCAGCTTGAATCAGTACATCAGTTCACATACCTTGCTTCAACCATTGCGGATAACCTCTCGCTAGACACGGAGATTGATAAGCGGATTGGCAGAGCAGCTGTCATTCTGTCCCGTTTGAACTCTTGTGTTTGGAGTAACCGCAAGCTGACTGTACAGACAAAGATGATGGTATACAGCGCGTGCGTACTAAATGCTTTACTGTACAGCAGTGAAACCTGGACCACCCACGCGGGACACGAATGGAAGCTGAATGCTTTCCATCTACGAAGCATCCGTCGTATCATGAACATATCGTGGGTGGACAGAGTGACTAATGCTGAAGTGCTTTCAAAAGCTGGTCTACAGAGCATGTTCACCCTATTACGTCAGCGCCGCCTGCGGTGGCTTGGTCATGTCTTTAGAATGGAAAATGGTCGTATTCCGAAAGATCTACTCTATGGTGAGTTGCAACTAGGAAGTCGACCATTGGGCAGACCGCACTTGCGGTACAAAGACGTTTGCAAAAGGGATATGAAAGGTCTTGGCATTGACTCGGCGAGTTGGGAAGAACTTGCTCTTGACCGCTCACATTGGAGGCACTATGTAAAGCGTTGTCTGTAAGCTGGGGAGGAGCAGATACAGCTCTTGGCTGCTAAACGCAGATCACGCCGCCGGCGTGCAACTGACGCAATACAACCGAGTTCTGATTTTCGTTGTCAGCGCTGCGGGAGAGATTGTTCCTCCCGAATCGGACTGTTTAGTCATTCCAAAAGCTGCAAAACTTGAACATTCACGCGATTGTGATGTACATCCATGGTCGACATCGACCGAAGGAGGCCAACAACAACAACAATTCACACTGTAATCCTGTGGTGTTGTAAATATTAACTTTTTAACCATAAAACCTTGAATCCTTGAATCCTTGACTTTCCATATTGATAAAACATTTGTGCTGTTTGTATGCATTCCATATATTTTTAACCCTATTGTTTCTGTAAATTATTTGCTTTTTAGACCTTTAAAACTTTGAATTACTTTGAATTACTTTGAATGTAACTTCAAAGTTTAAAATTCGTCAACGATATTGACACGTTCCAAATTGTTACACCCATAGCCATGTGATATGTCAGAAACGTGTGTATGTGTGTCAAATTCATGCTTGTTGTGCATCCAGGGTACCAGAGCACTAGATTCAAGATTCAAGAAGTTATTGAATAAAAAGCTCGTAGGTGTACATCACCACAGGATATTCGTATAAAGATAATAAATAAATATACAAAATAAATTGAAGCATTAGGAAGATCGACAGTTTTGCAGTTACTAAACATATCATGTATTGTCGCTGTATGATGGAAAAATATTCGTTTGGATAAAGATCATGTTATATAAACGGGGTGTAGGGTGGAACTACTACGCATAAATATATCCAATTTGCTCCTGAAAATCCTTTCACTAGATGATTGTACAACATCTGTTGGTAGGGAGTTCCATAAGAAACAAACGCGCACCGAATACAAGAACCGATGGCATTTCCGGTGGGAATGTGGAATATCAAATGCCAGTGGGTGAGTACGTGTTGCATGGCTTGACCAGAGGAGAAATAGATGCCTCAGAGGGTGCATCTTTAAGTTCAATATTTTATAAGTTAGGATCAGATCAAATTGAACTCGTCAGCGAAGCAGTGTATCCAAATTAAGATGCATGAGTCGATTCTCGTATGCTAGGTTTCGGAGACAGCCTTCATTTTGGTTGCTCTGTGATAAATCCTCTCGAGCAGCCTAATGTCCTTTCGTAGCCATGGTGCCCAAGCTTGCACTGAGTAATCCATCACTGGGTTAAGATACGTTTTTATGAGCATGGGGAATGTTTCACGGGAAAAACGTCCGAAAATACGCCGAAGCATACCTAGCATGTGGCTAGCTTTTTTGTACACTGCTTCGCATTGCATGCTATTCGCAAGACTTCCACTAATCCATATGCAGAGGTCCTTTTCTTTTGTTGTCCATTCCAGTTGTTTCGATCCAAAGTTGGATGAGAATGGGAAATCTTTGCCTATTGGCAACATTTTGCACTTTCTG
Source organism: Atriophallophorus winterbourni (assembly GCA_013407085.1). Classification (NCBI taxonomy): domain Eukaryota; kingdom Metazoa; phylum Platyhelminthes; class Trematoda; order Plagiorchiida; family Microphallidae; genus Atriophallophorus; species Atriophallophorus winterbourni. The sequence goes on along the minus strand of JACCGJ010004028.1, from coordinate 31,717 downwards.
AAGTTGAGTGGAAGCTTGTTCAATATATCCAAATCGCTTTTTAAGCGCAAACAGTCTACGATTGACGTGATTCGCATCCAAAGTTTAACATCATCCGCAAAGAGAACCATGTTGGCTATGACGAGTTTCGGAAGATCGTTGATGTAGACCAAAAAGAGAACTGGACCAGGTACCGAACCTTCGGGGACACCTTTAGTGGCTTCGATTTCCCCAGACATCACACCATCGATACGTACAGTTTCCTTGCGATCGAGAATGTAAGTTCTCAGCCAGGTAAGAAGGCACCCATTAATGCCAGCATCGTGCAGCTTGCGCAGGAGTATAGAATGGTTCATGCGATCAACCGCCTTTGATATGTCCAAGTAACACGTATGGACGCAACCACCATCATCCACTGCCTGCGTCCAGTTGTCCAGTGTCTCCAGTAGGTTGGTAAAGCAAGAACAAGACTTCCGAAATCCATGTTGCTCTCTGGACAATAAATTTTGTGCTTCGAGATGACTCACAATTCTTTCACGCACAATTCGCTTCATAACTTTTGAGATCACTGGAAGGAGTTTAACAGGGCGGTAATTTGCTGGGTCAGAACGAGTTCCACATTCGTGGATGCGTGTTATGATTCCTCTCTTCCCTCAATAAGTGATTAAATAAATCACAGTGGTTCGCACAATTGATTGCCACATAACTTTAGGATTGCAATTGTGATTCCGTCAGCTCCCGGGGACTTGTTGATATTCAACCTGCGTATGTGGTGCTGTACTATTTCAGAATTGATGCATATATCGCATATAGTCTCCGGCACAATGAGTACTAACTAGCATGACTTATGAAACAGAATGTTACGTCGGGATAGCTGTTCGGCAAAACACGTGATTCTCAAACAAGTCTGTGTCTCAACACTTTGGTCCGAGCGAAAAATTGATTGGATCACCGTACAATCGTGTACTTATCACTTATGTTACGACAATCTATTTTAGGGTTTACCATCCTCTTTTGTTCACTACAGCGATAAGATTTAGGGCTCAATAACGTCCATTATTATCTGGTACGATCTACAAATATTACAACTCATCTGCGTAAACGTGTTAAGAGTATATGAAATCGGCATAAAATTACAGCAAATTATGTGAGTGGTTTCATCGACTCCAAGAATCAAGATTTTATGGTGAAAAAAGCAATCGCTTTACATGTACCACTGGATAACAGCTATAAAAATACAGAGGATTCAATCAAAATTCTGTTGAGGTGTTTGGTTTATGTGGATTCACGTGGGGTCAATATACAGGGCTGATAGTGGAGTGTTCTTTGACTATTTCGATTGGAGAACGTATATTACAACCATCCAATTTAGAACAGTCTTTGATTTTATCCGCAGACCTGACACGTATAGTTTAGCAATAGAGAAATACGAACAATTTTAGCTTTTAAAGCAAACCTCTTACCTGAAACATTCCAGAAATATACTACATGATAAATTGCTAAACATCAACCAGACTGGATAACAAAAATGAAAAAGTGAATGAAAATTTTCATTCGATTATATTCGAACTTTCACGTCCGGGCCAATGTTAAATCATTTGCTATCTATTAAGACGAAAAACAGCAACAGTATATAGACAGGTCATACGGTAGAGGGTGGGGAGAGAGGCCGGAAGTAATCACGTCAGGTCATTCCAGGTCAACGAGTGACAGCTGACCTCTTATCACAACAGCTCCGTTTCATCGGTTCAACAACGATCACGACACACCAGCGTAACACAGTCGCTTGATGATTCAACATTTATGGTGAAAAAAGAACATAGCGGTACAATACCATACGATACATGCATGAAAGTTAAACAAATCGTTGCTTTAATGTTTGCGTCCATGTACGTCAAGGGAAGAGCAAAATTAATTCTAATTGTAACATGGAGAGTGGAAGTCTCGACCGGAAATATAGGATTGGGTTGATTTGTTTTTCCAAGTATGTGGGTAAGAAGTAATCACTATGGGATTTCAGTAAACTGGGGCCAACACAGTAGGATCAAGGTCGACTCAGAATCTCGCACAATCTCCTTATTTACGCTATCACGGAAAACATTGGATGTGTTTTCTCGCGAAGCTATTTGAGAACTTACAGCTGACATCTATTTGTGCGTTTAAGATGCCCTCGAAATTGCGCGAGCTGAGTAAAGTGAAATATTACCGATCGTGATTGAAGGGTGATTTTGAATATTTTGGTCCCTAATAAACTAGGTGATAGTGTATATTATTTATATAGTATATACTATATATCTAGATATAGATATCTATATCTATCTTATATATATATATATATATATAGAGATGATGATATGAGGATAGAGATAATAGTAGATAGAATATATATATATATATATATATATATATAATCTAGTTACGACGCTCGGTTTCCAAAGCAGTGTGAGGTTTCGCGTGCCTAGATTGAACGACCTTGACACCTCCCCCTGCGAAAAAAAGGAAGTTCACCTTCGGTCTATGTACGCCTTGGTTCTTGGATTGATTTGAAATGGTTGAACGATTGTTCTTTTTCGTGTTGGGTATCTTCTTTCCGGTGTCTCATCTGTGCGATGTTGTTCAGCAAGACGGTTGTCGACTCTGTGCCTTTGTTCATAAGTGCTGATAGGTTGGTCTACTTTCAGTAGTTCATTAAGACTGTGACCGGGAACAGATGGTTCTTCGGGGTAGAGTCCTGTTCGCATTTGGTTTGGTTACCGAACAATCTGTTTCCCATTGGCCATGACTTCGTACAATACCTTGCCGCGTCTTCTAGTTACGACCGCTGGTTTCCAAACTAATCCGTGTTCTCGAAGGCATGTAATCCATACGTATTCGCCAGACCTGAATGATGTTCGGCGAGCGCCATTGCGTCGGTTGTATTGATTTTCCATCTTTCGATTGGGGATCAACTGTACCGGAGGTCTGGGGTGCATTGCATTGCATTTTGCAGCCAAATGATTTGGAGTTCTCGGTGAAGAATTCGTCTGGCACACAATTGCGGTTTTTGTTGAACACAGATATTTTAAAGGCACACTAAGGAAATTAAGCCGTTCGATCCAATCCATTCCAAGCACTGAAGCGAGCAGCGTGGGTGCAACACAAAGCCAGCAATACTTCTACTTCTTGGCAACATTTCGTATGCTACGGAGCAAAGTGACTGCACTTATTCGAGAGGATATGGAAGCGCACCAATTGATGCTCCTGTCAAAAATGGAACGCAACCCTAAGTTACTATACAAAATCATGAACGCGAAAGAGAAAGTCAAACCAGGTATTTTCCCATCCAGAATGGTGAAAAACTCACTGAAACAGCGTTGGAAACCGCAAATGCTCTAGCAATTTACTACTCTAAAGTTTTCGTGCCAAAGGTTTCAGTGGAACGTTTTGAGTATTCAATCGAACACGGAATCGAAACATTGTGCGATATTTCGATAAATCCAATGATTGTTGCAAGTCATTTGCTCAAACTAAATGTAAGAAAATCCTAACCTGAGCACCGGATATGCTTAGGTTCTGTCACCGTCAGCTTTGTGAATCGCTCTCCAGTCTGTTTAACTATTCGCTGCTTAAGGGAGTTCTACTGAAAGATTGGAAGTCCGGCTTGATAACACCTATCTTCAAAGGTCTTTGCCGATCTGACGCTGCAAATTATCGTCCCATCACACTTTTACCTGTTATTGATAAGGTCATGGAACGTATAGACTCGAAAAGAATGGTTGCACACTTTGAATCGCAGAATTTGTTTTCGCCAGCGCAGCATGGATTTCGATCTTATCGCTCTTGTCTAACGAATCTTCTCATAGAGTTAGACGACTGGACAAAGGAGTTGAATAGAAGTTCTTGCATCCACGTCTGTTACCTAGACATTTCTAATGCTTTTGACAGAGTCAATCATCGTTTGCTTCTTCAAAAACTAATGCAATTAGGAATATGTGAACCACTCCTCTCAGCGTTGTGCGACTATCTGTCAGATCGCGACGCCCAAGTTAAAGTTAACAGAGTGCTATCCCAAACGTTCAAAAACACTAGTGGAATCCCACTTGGATCTATGCTAGGCCCGCTCCTCTTTCTGCTGTACATAAATGATTTACCTCCCCCTCATATCGTCCAAAATGGTCCTGTACGCGGATGATATGAAAATTTGGACGCCAATAAGTTCTGCAGAGGATTGTGAGAAACTGCAAATGCATTTGAACAGCGTATCAAATTGGGCGGTCATGAATGACATGTCATTCAACATACAGAAATGTAAGGTGCTCCATCTTTGTAAGAATGTTCCTTGGGTATATCGATTGGTAACTGAAAACCTAGCATGGAGCTCGTTGGAAAAAGATCTTGGAGTGTGGATTAGCTGGAACCTAAAGAGCACAGCGCACTGCCAGAACATTTATGGACGGGCAAACAGATTGTTAGATATCCTTCGAAGAATATTTGGAAGATTCTCTCTGGCAACGTTACCAAGGATAATGAACATCTACCTTCGCCCTACGATGGAGTATGCGGTCGAGGTCTGGGCTCCTTGGCTGCGAAAAGACATTTCTCTCTTCGATAAAGTCTATCATAGAGCAACAAAGTTAGTGATGGGTCTTCGCAATGTCCGTACACCGAAAGATGGCAAAGTCTGGGTCTATGCGACTTCACCCAAAGGAGGATACGACGCGACATTATTTTGACCGATAGAATTGTGGCTACTATATGACATCCACTGAAACACTTACTTGATTTGTGTGACGGGAAAGTGACACGCGGACCTACCTCATCCCTTTACGTTCCAACTTCCAGTGTTGATTTTCGGCGCCATTTTTCGCCGTACGTGCTATGTTTCTTTGGAATTCCCTACCCCAACATGTGGTGGACTCTCCTTGCCTGGCGGCGTTTAAAACGAAATTGGACTTACATATGCAATGAATAACATTCGTGAGCCTGACGTTTGATATTCACTAATGCTTTTATACTATTGTATTTTTCATGTTTTTCTTCATACCGTAATCCTGTGGTGTTCTAAAGCATTAACTTTTTTAATCATAAATCCTTGAATCCTACCAAAGGGAGAGAAACGTAACGTCGTCCACAAGAGCTTATCAGGACTACGAGAAACACTATATCAAGCATCTGGACGAAATTCACAAACAAGACTATCAGCCGTTTGCGCCACAGGTTGTTTATTGAAATTCACGCGCATGATGTAGGACTTCGACGAAACACAAATGGTCACCAGATAAAGAATAAGCCGTGGTGAAGAGTTCCTTGAGATTTACTGCAGTAAATCAAATAGGTCGTTAACTTGATTAGCAGCTTGGGGCAAGAACATATCCGTCAATTAATTAATCATGCAATGGTACCCAATAATGGGGGAATCCCAACTTTGACCTGTTCCGAAAACCGGTGTTTGCTGTCTTCATTATATAGAATTATTAAGACAATAATCGTCTCTAAAACTGACACTGATGTTGTTCATTGGTAATAATTGGCTTTGCATCGGCAATACTGGTTTTATCTGTAAAAAAATAAGGTGCAGGTTGGTAGTACCAGTGTTGAAAACACTTCCGATTAAATTGGAGAGAAAATAAAAATCTTCCATCGCAGATATTTGAAAGTTGAACTCTGCCACATTTCTTCCGCCATCGATGAATCATAAAAAGTAAACTCAGCAACCTTTCACAGTTCCTCCGAGCCGAGGGTTCTTACTTAACAGATACAACGTTTCAACAGTCTACTCAGAGCATCAAAATTTAATTTGGCGTTTTGAATCACTATCCATAAATCTAAATTTGCCTAACGGTAATTCACTAATCAGACGAACAAGCGAACAAATCTTTTCTCCTCCGAGTTTCAGTTCTAACGCGTTATGAATGTGAACAAATTACGCTCAACCTCGCTTTTCCTTCCATTGATCTAATAGAGACTCCTTTGGCTTGAGTTCTGTTGCTGCACTTTGTATCTAAAGATCTCAATTCGTGTTAAAACCTCAAGCAATTACTATTATTTTTTTCCAGAGAAAGCTGGTTAGCATTTAATCACTTTTCTCACTCAAAATTCAGAATTGCGCAACAATTTAAATTGACGTCATTCCGCGTGTGATCGGAAATTACGTAACCATTACACTGCTATGATTACCTCATTGACTTTTTTCACCCTATCGAAAAGAATCACCATTTGGATCTTTTAAGGATGATTTTAAATTACGAACTTAGGTAAAAAATCTCATTCTCCCACATACAAGCGCAACTTGTTTGTTTCTTCGATTATTTTAAGCGTATGCGGATCCTGATCCTACTGTCCCTACCTGATGAATGCAAAAAGCACCAAACCGGTCGTGGGGTGTGTGTGTGTATGATGGAGATGCATGCAAATGAGCATTTTTATTCATGGTCATGGGTTCAAACCCAGTCTACATGAGTGTGGGCTCATGTGATTGAACAAGTTGGTCGTACCAACCTTACCCAGCAGTGGCATACAAGCGCAACTTGTTTACCATTCTTCCGCTGTTTCAAGCGCATGCGGATCCTGATCCTACTGTCCCTATCTGATGAGTGCAATCAGCACAAAACCTGTCGTTTGGTGTGTGTGATGGAGATGCATGCAAATGAGCTTTTTTCTTCATGGTCACGGGTTTAAACCCAGTCTACATGAGTGTGGGCTCGTGTGATTGAACTGGTTGGTCGTACCAAGCATACCCACCAGTGGCATACAAGCGCAACGTGTTTACGAACTTAGGTCAGGCCATTCAAGGCCAACTCACGTGCCCCGTTGAAACGGCCATTACGCTGCTTACACAGGCTTCGAGGACAGTCGATGTGAGTTTAACCACAGCTCCATCCCGTTTCGCACCCACTTGAAGATTTCGTCCTGATTCATGCCTGAGCTCAACATGTTCAATGCAAATCACGTTCATCCACGAATCCCATGACGCAAGACAACGCCCGTTGGACAAACGCCTTAACTACGCACATGACAAAACAAAACAAAACACACGACAAATCATCATAGCATATAAAAGTGTAAAAATATTTCAACACTCATGATGACAAAATTTGAAAAACAATCGGTTAGAGCAAAGTACTGTGTTGCTCACAGCCTCCGCAACACATTACTTTGCTCATCCATAAACGTCTTGAGTGTTTGACCAAGAATCACTTTGTGATTCTGTGTTTGAACATCGTGGTTCGTTGTACGAACCCTATGTAACAGTGACATTCAAGTACAACTTTGTTAATCGGTTAGAGCAGTTTTTGAGTAACGTTTCACTTCTGACAAAAAAGCTTCGTCAGACCAAGGGTGATAGTCAGAACGGGGAATGTGATTAAGTAGCACTCCAACCACCACCTGTAATTGGTTGTCTCACTCTAAACGGCCTATTGAAATCTCAAGGGTGTAGACAAGGACAAGATCAATCAGCCAGCACAACGTGAATTCGGTCAAGGTCGATTGACACTGAGGTTGACACATATATGGCTAAACGTGTGACTATTGTGTATAAAGCTAACTAGGTTATAAAATTAAACAAAAATTATGCAGAATTTCACCTTAATTAATATTTGTCCGCGAAGATTTTAGCCCCCTTTATCTTGTTAACCGCTTGTATTCCAGCTTTAGTGATTTTTACTGTCCCCGCGTGCAAACGTTCAATATAAGGCCTAATGCTACGCCGCAGTACATCGACATTGTCAAGGTTCGCATAGTGGCCGGTATCATGTTCAGCTAATGCAGAGTCCTTGATTAAAGCCCGATACGCCCTCTCATTATGTGGACGTTTCTTAATGCACTTCTTGTGCTCTTCAATCCTCGTACGAAGTTCTCTGGCGGCCTGCCCGATGTACATACCGGAACAATCTTCTATAAACACAATTCGTATAGCTGTCTAATGGCGCGTCAAAGCTGAACGTAGAGTTCTATCTTTCTTATACGTTACCCAAATTGAGGCCGCGTTCAAAATTCTGCTACTCGCATCGGATACCCCTTTTACATGGGGCATGAATACCGTAGCTCGTCAATTTTTTATCTGTTTCAGGTGTCAGGTATTTTACCCTTTTGAATTGGCGTTTTACAAAACTCTTAGTATAGCCGTGGTCTATGAGTCGTTGGCTGGCTTCTCAATGAGCACGTTTTCTTTCTAAATCATCACTACATATGTGCGCGGTTTTATGAAATAAGGATGGGGCTATGGATTCGAATACCTTTATAAGATATACCGAGGTCGAACTCAGGAGGGCATCCGTGTCAACTGTTTTTTTAGACTAAAGTTTGGATTTTGCCGTTGATTTTTTGCGCTAGGTAGTCAAGAAATAGAAGAGTTCGTGCGCTGGATTCTACTTCTTTAATAACCATGATGCGAGGGTCTAAGTCATTAAAGTATTTATGGCTAAAAAAAGTTAATACTTTACAACACCACAGAATGACGGTATGAATGAAAATGTGAAAAATATAATAGCATAAAAAGAATAAGGAATATCAAGTGTAAGGCTCACGAATGATATTCTTTTGCATATGTAAGCCCATTTTCGCTTTAAATACCGCTAGGCAAGGAGAGTCCACCACACGTTGGGGTAGGGAATTCCAAATAAAAAATGGCGCCGACAATCCATACGGAAACTTGGGACGTAAAGGGATAAGGTATGTCCGCGTGTCACTTTCCCATCACACACATCAAGCAAGTGTTTAAGTGGATGTCCTTCGGTAGACACAATTCTGTACGTCAGAATAATATCGCGTCATATCCTCCTTTGGGTAAAGTCACATAGACCCAGACTTTGCAATCTTTCGGTGTGCGGAACATTGCGAAGACCCGTCACTAACTTTGTTGCTCCATGATAGGTTTTATCGAAGAGAGCAATATCTTTTCGTAACCAAGGAGCACAGACCTCTACCGCATACTCCATCGTAGGGCGAAGGCAGACATTCATTATCCTTGGTAACATTACCAGTGAGAATCTTCCAAATATTCTTCGAAGGATTCCTAACAATCTGTTGGCCCGTCGAAATATATTCTAGCAGTTCACCGTCCTCTTCAGGTTTCTACTAATCAATACTCCAAGATCTTTTTCCAACGAGCTCCATGTCAAGTTTTCAGTTCCCAATCGATATGTACAAGGAACATTCTTGCCATTCTTGCATCTTAATTTTTTGTATGTTAAATGTCGTATCATGGCCGCCCAGTTCGACACGTTGTCCAAATCCATTTGCAGTTTCTCATAATCAGCTGCAGAACTGATTGGCGTCCAAATTTTCATATCATCCGCGAACAGGACCATTTTGGACGATATGAGGGGGGGGTAAATCATTTATGTACAACAGAAAAAGGAGCGGGCCTAGCACAGACCCTTGTGGGACTCCACTGGTGGTTTTGAACGTTTGGGATAGCGCTCCGTTAACTTTGACTTGGGCGTCGCGATCTGAGAGATAGTCACACAACCATGAGAGAAGTGGATCACATATTCCTAGACGCATCAGTTTTTGAAAAGCAAATGGTTATTGAGTTTGTATAAATGCTTTCGAAATGTCTAAGTAGCAAACTTTAATGCGATAACTTCTATTAAATTCGTTCGTCCAGTCGTCTAACGCTATGAGAAGATTTGTTAGACAAGAAGATGAGATCGAAATCCATGCTGCGATGGCGAAAACAAATTACGCGATTCAAAATGTACGACCATTCTTTCCGAGACTATACGTTCCATGACCTTAACAATAACAGGTAATATTGTGACGGGACGATAATTTGCAGTGGGAGATCGGTAGCCTCCTTTGAAGATAGGTGTAATCACGCCAGACTTCCAATCACTGATCCCGTCATCTGCGCGGTTATCTGAGCAAATGTTGGTCTGTCCGTGTATGATGGATTTTCTATCGGCTCTTTGTCAGTAACCTCTAAGTCGGGTAATGATGTCTCCTTTATGACGTTTTTAAGCAGTTCATTCAGTTTGGTATACTGGATTCCAGTCCATTTAGAGGCGAATACCCCCGAGGATGACGCTGTTGGCTTGGCCTTGCAAACCTGACAAACGGAACAAACACCGGGACAATTCTCTCCATTAATAATCGATGCTAAATCCGAGGTCAGCGATTTGTCGCATTTTGCATGCATTTTCAACAAACAAGTGACAGACCGCCTTACCGGCTTTTGGCAAACCGTACACATGCAGCCCGGTGCGCTTTGTGTCCTTTTCGGGTCATCCGGTCACGGCTGTGAGCGGCACTGTTCAGTGGTGTGTGCACAAGCGTGGTTCTGTCGAGCAATCGATGATGAAGATCGTGAGCGCGACTAAAAGCGTTGCTCACTAATAAGAGCAAAGTCAGAATTGATTCCGGTGATACGCTTAGTAGTTCATCGCACGATGTTGAATATATAACCAGTCGACGGCGAAGAATAAAATCTTTCCAATGACGTTAATCCCTTTGAGAACTTGAAGAGTATTAACAGCGTTACACGCGTAGATCCAATCTAGGAAAATCACGAGAAATCCGAATTCACTCGTATTATCGAATACCGCTACGAGAGTGGTATATAAGAAGAAGAAGTAGAAAACTTTATTCGTTAAAGCGAATTTTCAGTATATCCAGAAAGCTGACTTCGAGGGGACTCCAACAAGGTATAATCTATCCACGTACGTGTAAGTGTAAGAACAGTATATCCTGATAATTAGGAGATCAAAATAATGCTCGTAAACGCCTCTAGTCTGTCACGTTTTATGATGACAAATAAGTCATCTACGTAACGCCACCACACTTTTTGCCTAACTTCTTCTACACTGAGTGCTTTTGCTTCAAATTACTCCATATAGATATTTGCTAGTACTGACGAGATAGGTGAACACATTGCCAAACCTTCACTTTGTCTATACAACTGCCCGCCACGAAGAAATAGCTCATGTTTAAGCAATTTGATACGCCATTAATAATTTGCTGGACGCTTGAATTTGTACGATCGGTCTAAGTGGAATCTGAATCCAATGCACTTCTAGACAAAGTTGCAAAAGAAGAACAATCGAATATTGTCTACAAGATTACGTGCAGAGATTGTGAGAAGAACTACATCGGACAAACCGGCCTCAAGCTAAGCACAAGAATACGCGAACACCGGTTAGCTGTACGAAGGCACGACCCAAGGTCACTGATTTCAATACATGTTGATCAATTCGGACACCAATTCGATTGGGACAACGCGAGGATTTTAGCCAAAGAAAACAACCGACGAGCGCGAGAATTCATAGAAGCGTGGCACTCAACAACGACATCAATTAATCAGCACCTTCAATTGGCTACAACCTATGGATCAATGAAAACTCGATGAGCAAGAATGCAAAACATGAATTCCACCAACCAACTGGAGTGATGGCGAACGGACAGACGGACCTTATAAGAAACATTGAATAGGAATTTCAAGTCACTTCGAAAGAAGTTCTGCTGATGATGTCATCTAGCTTGATGACGAAACGTCCAACAACAAATACATAAGCTTGGCGAATACCATCTGAACAACATCCTCATCCTGAGCTACGTATATTCTAGCTATTTGTAACCCACTAATTGATTCGACGTTGGTGAACAAAGCGCTCCCGTCTTCAACAGTTACGGAACATATACGTCGCTCGAAGTCGTCTGCATTTTTAATGAATGAGTCTATATTACCAACTAATTTTTTAACAAACGGCAAAATAATAATTCCCATTTTTTAAAATAAAAATATTGCACAACGTTTAATTCGTCAGTCGTTTACATAGAACCATGTTAAAAGTTTCAAAAACCAGCGGGTTTCCTGTTGACCTCGCTAATGTTAATTAATGTTTCAGGGTTTAACTTGGCTGACCACTTCATCAATCATTAATGACTCATTGAATCTACCTTTACTCCTTCCACTTAGTGAGTATTATTAATACGGAACCACTAGTTGAGTCCAAGTGAAAAGGATGCCAAAGCGTCAAACACAGGCTATTTCAGATAAATTTATCGTTGTCTAAGGCCGATCTGATGAAGATTTAACATACCCATCGTATTTGCCAGTAGATATAAAGTAGAAATTAGTGTTAGACATCCTCGGTAAAATACGTGAGTCATTGAATATTCTTGGTTTACAGTTAGCACTAATCACACTCTATAAATGATTGACTCAAATTCATTTATACACGTTACCAGTCTTGTGAATCGTCCTCCATTGCCGTCTCAATTCAAGATACTGTGTTCGCTTCAGAAGCTTGCACTAGCTGTCACAAATGATTGCAACATGGCACGCCTCTAGAATTTGGTTTCAAGTGTTTATATTGTGCTGTTCGTATTTTAGAAATATGATATACGCATGGTATTTGGTCAAAATGGTTGCGTTTCAAATGGAAAAGAACTACTTTTTATACTGCCGAGTATGAAGTTCGTTCGAGAGAATGCCTCGTGTCTGAAGATCTCGATTTACTTGGAAAAGCTGCTGTAAAGCTATCTAATTTTTACCTCATATTGGTTGTTATCAAGTGAATCAGTTATTCCATTTTTTGTTATCCGAATCGCGCAACACTTGATAACTGGCATCATGCCGTGTGCTTAGCTGATTCGAAATTATGTAACCACCACATTGTCATAATTACATCATTGTTTTTTTCACCGTATTGAAAGATGTTCCACCTGAAACAAATTCTGACTGAGAAAACTTTTTGAGGATTATTAAATCAAGAATGTAAATTGCTTAAAACCTTTGAATGATTGCGTGTTCGATTAAGGTCCTTGGGCTTTATTAAATGATTGGGGAATTATTTCTGATGCGCAAAATTGTAAATGCCACCATAATGTCACTTCGTATTCGTCGTTGGGCAAAATCATGTCGGTCATAATAATTAAAAAATAAAGTTTGTAATGAATCGGTGAGAGTAGTTTATTCGTAACGTTTCGCTTCTGACACAGAAGCTTCGTCAGACCAAGGGTGTCAGTACGAACAGAGATCAAGCTTAATTGCATTCACCTGACCAATCATAAGCAGGTTAAGAACTGCACAATCCATGGTGGGTTCTGCGCGTTCAATATCAACTGACGCACCACCACCCCTACGTGCCGTATAATCCCTTAATTGTTTTAGTCTTAGCAGGTGTGAATGACATCTGCTGACAGATTAGCTCGATTGCGTAATCGGTGCGCACACTAGGGGTTACGCACGTTAATGTTTATCCGCTGCATGACCGGACACCAGATTGTGGAGATATCAGCTTGATCTCTGTTCGTACTGACACCCTTGGTCTGACGAAGCTTCTGTGTCAGAAGCGAAACGTTACCAATAAACTACTCTCACGGATTCATTACAAACTTTCTTTTTTCATGATTATGATTCCCCGATCGGTCACAAACATTTTCCATTACATGTAGGTCAAGTTTTAACATTTGCACTTGGATAGGCGAATTTTTTAACAGGAGATCAACTTGGTGGCATAATGAAATGTCCTGTCAAGTAGTTCTATATCCTTCCTCATCCATGGTGCCCATAACAAGACGTACATGTGTGTTAAGTAACTGGGGTGAGTTTTCCGGCGTGAAAATAGTGAGTGTCCGTTTTAGCAGACCCAAGATACGGCATTCTTTATTATGCACTGTTCGGCAATGACATCCGGGTTAGAGGTTACATCATACTCAGAACCATATCTTTTTCTGTGGTAGTATAGACGAGATCTTGCGTACCAAGCTGATACGTGTGGTGCAGAGATTTGCCAAACCGCAGCATTTTACATCTCGCAGGAGCATAAGTATTATATTATCATTCTCTAATGAGAGACCCAATATTGAAGGAACACGTTAGAGGCATGCTATATAGTGAACCTTGATGACGTTAATGACTTGTGGTGGAGCATCAAGCCTTATGTGCAACGCCTGATTCTGAAGATTCAAGATTCAAGATTCAAGAAGATTCAAGAATTTATGGTATAAAAAGCTCGTAGCTGTACAACACCACAGGATATTCGTATAAGGAAAATAAATATATACAAAAAAAGATTGAGTCTTCAGGAAGATCGACAGTTTTGTAGTTGCAAAAAAATGCTATGTATTGTGGCGGTATGATGGGTAAAAAAATATTCCTTTGGAAAAAAAATCATGTTATATATACGGGATGTAGGGTGGAATTACTACGCATAAATATATCCAATTTGTTCCTGAAAATCCTTTCACTAGATGATTGGACAACATTGACGGTAGGGAGTTCCATAAGAAACAAACGCGCACCGAATAGAAGAACCGACGGCAGTTCCGGTGGGAATGTGGAATATCAAATGCAAATGGGTGAGTACGTGTGGCATGGCTTGACCGGAGGCGAAATAGATGCCTCAGAGGGTGCGCCTTGGAGTTCATTATTTTGTAGGTTAGTATTAGATCGAATCGAACCCTTCTGCGAAGCAGTGTATCCAAATTAAGCTGCTCAAGTCGATTCTCATATGGTAGGTTGCGGAGGCAGCCAACCATTTTAGTTGCTCTGTGATAGATCCTCTCGAGCAGCTTGATGTCCTTTTGTAGCCACGGTGCCCAAGCTTGCACTGAGTAATCCATCACCGGGTTAATATACGTATTTATGAGCATGGAGAATGATTCCCGGAAAAAATGTCCGAAAATACGCCGAAGCATACCTAGCATGCGGCTAGCTCGGTTGTACACTGCTTCGCATTGCATGCTAAACTTCAGACTTCCACTAATCCATATGCCGAGGTCTTTTTCTTTGGTTGTCCATTCTAGTTGATTTGGTCCAAGGTTGTATGAGAATGGAAAATCTTTGCCTATTTGCAACATTTTACACTTTCGGAAGTTGAATGGAAGTTTATTTCTCTCCGACCAGCTGTTCAATAGATCCAAATCGCTTTGTAAGCGCGAACAGTCCACGCTTGACTTGATTCGCATCCAAATTTTAACATCATCCGCAAAGAGAACCATTTTGGCTGTGACAAGTTTCGGAAGGTCGTTGATGTAGACCAAAAAGAGAACCGGACCAAGTACCGAACCTTGTGGGACACCGCTAGTGGCCTCGATTTCCCCAGACATCACACCATCGATACGTACAGTTGCTTTGCGATCAAGAAGGTAACTTCTCAGCCAGACAAGAAGGCACCCATCAATACCAACATCGTGCAACTTGCGCAGCAGTATAGAATGGTCCACGCGATCAAACGCCTTTGATATGTCCAAGTAACACGCATGCACGCAACCACCATTATCCACTGCCTGCGTCCAGTCATCCAGTGTCTCCAGTAGGTTAGTCAAGCAAGAACGAGACTTCCTAAATCCATGTTGCTCTCTGGACAACAAGTTTTGGGCTTCGAGATGACTCACAATTCTTTCGCACACAATTCGCTCCATAATTTTTGAGATCACTGGAAGGAGTGTAACAGGGCGGTAATTTGCTGGGTCAGAACGAGTTCCACCTTTGTAGATGGGTGTTATTATTCCTCTCTTCCAGTCATTAGGTACTGTTATGTCTGTGCTGCACTGTTGTTGGCCCAGCCCGTGTGGTCGGAGAGAACGCAACCGTCACTCAACTCGTGTATTGACCGAATGCCAAGAGTATCACAATAGAGCAAATGTGTGAATATCACAGTGAATAAAAATCACAATTAGAACTCACTATCGATCTTGATTGGTCGATTAATCGATAGTTCGTTCACTGTCTATACGACAGAGGGTGCCCTCCTAACACCTCCCCCTTTAAGCTTGGTTGTCGTATGACTTCATTTTTGGGTTCACTTGCAGGCGGGTTACTGGGATACGTCTTCGATCAGTTCGTCTTCTTTGTCTGCATTCCGGAGAATTAATTCGAGGGTGATCTTCTTCCGTTGGCTTTGTTTGTTCTGGGTTTTTGAGGTTGAATTCACCCAGTAGGATTTCCAATGGGGTTTCCTGTATACTTGGGGAATTCCGTTTTGCACCTAACGCCCTTAGTTGATCTGCATGTCGTACCCACGTTTCTTTTCCAACCATTATCTCGTAGCAAACGTGGCCCACGATCTTGCTAACGATCCCCGGGGTCCATTTGATCTCACCACCACGGTAATCCTTGGCGAGGACATTTTGTCCGACCATAAATTTTCGGAGTTTTACACCATTATGTCTATTACATTTGGCTTTCATTTTGAGATTTTTATTGGTATGATTCACCGTGTTTGGTCGCATGAGATCGAAGATGGTTCTCGGTTTTTGCCTTAGCATGACTTCCGCAGGCGATATGGCTCCAGGTACGTTAGGATTAGGTGTGATTCGGTAGAACGTCAAAAATTTCTGCAGAACGTCTTCCGTATTCCCTTCCCCCGCTGCTTTAAGCATTGCTCGCTTGAAAGTGTCCACAAACCTCTCCACTTGTCCGTTCGATTGTGGGTGATATGGCGGTGTGCGGATGTGCTTCATACCATGTTGTCGGCAAAATGATCCGAACTCATTCGACGTAAATTGGCTTCCATTATCGGTCACCAATGTCTTTGGATAACCAAATCTAGCGAAAGTTTCTTGCAGCTTTTTGATTGTCGTCCGAGTTGTTGTGTTGGTGAGAGGGAAAACTTCTGGCCATTTGCTGTGTGAGTCCACCAGTAGGAGATACGATATTCCGTTCAGTGGGCCCGCGAAATCCAAGTGAATTCTTGACCAGGGTTCTGTGGGATTGGGCCATGGGTGTGGTTCACACTTTGTCGGTGATTTTAATGCCGATTGACATTTAGAACACGAGCTAACCAGGTTCTCAATGTGTGAATCCATAAGGGGCCAGTACACGAAGCTGCGCGCTAGCGCCTTCATACGATTTATCCCGGGATGACTTGTGTGGAATTGTTTGAGTACTGTCGAACGGAGTTTCTTTGGAATTACCACTCTATCCGAAAACATGAGACACCCGTCCACGATTGAAAGGGAATTCTGACGATGTCGGAATTGTTGTAGTTCTGGGTCTTGTACAGATATTGGCCATCTGGATTTGTGGTATTCAAATACCTTTTGGAGTACGGGGTCTTCTAATGTTGCATCTCGAATTTGGTCAACTGTTACCGGCAGTTTCATCATAGTGGTGGAAAGTAAACAACTGACGTCAGCATCCAGAGTTGTTTGGGCTACCATGTCTTCTTCTATAGTGTTTTCTGTTATCAGTCTTGAGAGTGCATCCGCTTGTCCGATTTTCCCGGTGGAGATGTACTTTATGTCGAAATTATAGCCCAGCAGGATGGTTGACCATCGCTGTAGCCTGTTTGCTGTGTAGACAGGAATGCCCTTTTTTGATGCAAAAATAGCAAGCAACGGTTTATGGTCCGTCAGCAGCGTGAATTTCCGGCCGTATAGCATCTTATGAAATTTCTTGATAGCGAAGATGATGGCAAGCGCCTCTTTCTCGATTTGGCTGTAATTCCGTTCAGCTGAGGTGAGTGATCGTGCTGCGTGAGCAATGGCTTTTTCGGTTCCATCCTTGAAAACATGTGAGATAACTGCACCGATTCCGTAGCTGGAAGCGTCCGAGGCTAGAACGATTGGGAGCCTTGGGTCGTAATGTGTCAGTAAAAGATCTGAGGTCAGCATCGACTTTATTTTCTCGAAAGCTTGTTGGGTCTCTTCTGACCATATCCAAGGGGTATCCTTCTTCAGTAGATTATTGAGAGGGCCGCGTAATTTGTGTAATGATGGTAAAAATTCGCCATAGTGGCTGACCAATCCGAGGAATGATCGCAATGTTGGGATATCATGTGGTGGTGGCATATTCTGAATTGCATCAATGTTTGATGGGTCTGGCCGTCGACCATGACGATCAATGATAAATCCGAGATATCTTATAGATTCCATGAAAAATTCACATTTTTCGGCCCGTAAACGAAAGCCATATTCGTTTATGCGTTTGAGGACTTCCTTTATACGATCACGTAGTTCATCCACATTTGATCCGACTATGATTATATCGTCGAGATAGGCAGCAGCATAGGGTAAACCTTGGAGCATGGTATCCATGACCTGTTGGAAGATAGCAGGTGCAGTCTTGACACCAAACGGTAAGCGTTGGTACTGGAAGAGCCCACGGTGAGTGTTAATGGTTAGTAGCTCTCTTGATTCTTCAGCGACCTCGATTTGGAGGTAAGCTTCCGATAGGTCCAGTTTTGCAAAACACTGACCACCATTCAATCTGGCGAAGAGGTCCTCAGGAAGAGGTAGTGGGTATTGATGATCTGCCAAGGATGCATTTAGACCAGTCGAATAATCCGCGCAAACTCTCAGACTACCATTCGGTTTTTTGACAATCACAATTGGTGCTGCCCATGCTGAGTAGTTGACGGGTTTGATTACTCCGGCGGCTTGCAGTCTGTCAAGTTCTTTGTCGACGCTTTCCAAAAGAGCGTACGGTACGGGGCGTTTGGGACGAAATGTTGGGTTCGCATTCGGCTTCAAAGTCAGCTTTGCTGAAGTTTTCCGGCAATATCCAAGGCCATCTTGGAAGACTTTCGGAAATTTGAGTTGAATCTGTTTTACCCAGTCATCTGTCGATTGATTCACGGCATGGCACACAGTGTTCAGTGGGAAATCAAGCAACTTCAAATTTTCAAGCCAATCCAGGCCAAGGAGATTCAAGTTCGGATGCTTTGACACGTAACAGACACCTTCTAGTTGTGTGTCGTTGAAGGCAATACAGCAGGTAATCTGGCCAATGAGATTTAACTTTCCTCCAGATGCGCTGCGTGCAACATGACTGGTGGGATTTATGTTTGGTTTGCCAACCGATCGCCAAGTGTCTTCCGATATTATGGTGATGTCGGAGGCAGTGTCAACTTGAAAACGGGTGGGCGTACCATTTAGCGTGACGGTAAGGTACTTCCGTCGATTTTTCACATCCCCTTGGAAGGTTGAAAAGACGGGATAGGAGCGATAAGTTTTATTATTGGAATGATTCAGTACAGATTTCTTATTAAAATACTTCGCACGGCAGTAATTTTCTTTATGCCCCATTCTGTTGCAATTCTGGCATCTGTGTTTCTTGGATGGGCAAAAACGCACAAAATGCCATTCTCCACATTGCCAGCACTTGGATGGAGGCTTGGGTTTTTGAGCTGTCTTGAGCAGCTTTGGTTGTCGTGGTAGATGCGAAGACGGTTGTTCAGTGTTCTTCTGTTCTGGTTGATGTACCGCCTGGATTGTAAAATTGTCGTGAATTGACGGTGAATCAAGCAAACCTCCAATTGATGCGCGAATGACATCAACTAACTGACGCAATGTCCCAGAAGAATCTCCTTCTTTTATCTGGAGTATTCGTTCGAGCAACTTTTGTAAAAGTGACACTTCTGATTCAGCGGACATCATGGAAAACACCCCGTCGCCAGTTGTTATGTCTGTGCTGTACTGTTGTTGGCCCAGCCCGTGTGGTCGGAGAGAACGCAACCGTCACTCAACTCGTGTATTGACCGAATGCCAAGAGTATCACAATTGAGCAAATGTGTGAATATCACAGTGAATAAAAATCACAATTAGAACTCACTATCGATCTTGATTGGTCGATTAATCGATAGTTCGTTCACTGTCTATACGACAGAGGGTGCCTCCTAACGTACAACACCCTCCCTCAAGGAGTGATTAAATAAATCACAAAGTGGTTCGCACAGTTGACTGCCGCATAACTTTAGGATTGCAGGTGTGATTCCGTCAGCTCCCGGGGACTTGTTGATATTCAACTTGCGTAGGTGGTGCTGCACTATTTCCGAACTGATGCATATATCACATATCGTCTCCGGCACAATTGTTGCTGACAATTCTGATGGTTGTAATTTATCCTTGGGGGTGAAAACTCGTGAATAAAAACTGGCTAGAGCGTTAGCGGTTTCCAGAACAGAATCAGTTAGTCCGTTATCTGTCATGATCGGAAAAACACCGGGTTTCAGCTTCGTAGTGTTGTTAACAGTTCGATAAAGCAGTTTGGGATTTCGCTGCATTCTTACCGCCAGCTGAAGCTGGTGATATTGTTTGTCCTCTCGGATGAGATTTGTGACCTGATTCCGCAATTCGCGAAAGTTTGCCCACGTCGAATCAGTTCTGGAGACCCTGTGAATAGCCCATGCCAAATTTCGCTTTGTCAACCATTTTCTAGTCCTACTGCGAATTCTGAATTGTGGTTCTTTGCTATTATGTTTCGGGACATTTTTAGAATTGAAATGTATCATGTTGATTATGTAATCTGTCAGGGTTGTGCAATGCGAGTCCGGATCACTGAAATTTATATTATGTTCATCGAAAGCTACCATTGTTTTCATCAAACCAATGTAATCCACTTTTCTATTTTGTTTTGTTTGCTTTACAATTCTACTGGCGTTGCACACGTATTGAAATAGCAGAACGAGGTGGTCGCTTCGACCCAGCGGAGGGTGATACTGAACATCTTCAACGGCTGTGGCTTCGGACGTTAATACTAGGTCTAGAACAGAAGTCTGTTGCAAATTTCGTTGTCGTGTATAATCGAAAACATGATTATACAAGGGGATGTAATCGAACAGTTCTCGAAATTTGTAGTCTAGGGATAGGGGTGGGTGATCTACTCGGTTATATAGTTGAGGCAGATTGAAGTCTCCCATAATCAGCAATTGCGAATTGCGCTGTTTTCCGGCGTACTGCATTGCTTTCAAGAGGTTTTCGTTATACGCATCCAATGAAGGCACACTGAAAGACATTCGTTGTAGTAATTGTACAATGAACCAGCACTGATTATATTCGTTCATGTGTCTTTAGCTTACGCTCTAATATGAATTGCGCGTCACATAGGAATATAAATATACTAATTGGTTATTTGCGTGCTCTAATTGCTGATGAATTCAAAAACTTCCATTATAAAAATACTCCATGCAAACAATAAGATAGCATCGACTTCCATGATGAAGCACTCTATTCGGCTTCGGACTCCTACATTCTACTGTATTTCCAAACCGCTACCAAGTAGACATTGATTGTTGTCATTCGAAATCCGTTTTCGGCACTAATCTTCTAATTTCGGGTGGGTAGATATATGGCTCATTTGTAATCAGCCAATTCCACTGATCAGCTGACTGTACACAATTGACCAGAGCGTTTAATCAATCCATTTTTTGTCCACGTGATCGATAGATGGGTCCTCACATATTCACTCAATATCAATATACGTCCTTATGATTTAATCAACCAAAGAGCATTTACCGCTTGTTTGTGACAAACCCGTCCAGCTAATCGAAATCAAAATAAAATATCTCGCACTTCAGCTTGATGCATCAAAGAACCCACGAGCTTGGATCAATTAGAACCTGAGTTCATTGATTTGCTCAGCACGAAAGCTCTAACAATGCTCCGAACTCCGAACCCAGAAAATTTTATGGTAGAAAAAGCAGTAAGCTTAACAATAACCATAGGATGACAAGGTATATGGAATATATAAAAAATATAAAATATCTCGAAAATCAATAGGGACAGTCACATACCACATGGTTCGTCAAACCTCAACAGATTCTGATCGTGTGATTTCTTCAGGCAATGGTTCAATGGTTCAATGGTTTGTTGTGGTGTAAAAGCATAGCTTAAAAATAACCACAGGTTGGTATGTACAGTGTGGTGGAAATAAAATTGTGAGTGTCATCTGTTCGGGGACGGGGAGGCCTTATAGCGGGCCACACTCGCTTTGGAATTGCGCCTTCCTTATATTGCGAGGCGGTAGCAGGAGAATACGGAGGCATCGGGGTGGCGTTAGACCTGGAAACAAGTAAAACTGAAAAAATGAAGCTAATACGCGATGCGGTGTAGTGGATCAGTGCTGATCCGAGAACAACAGCAATCGGACAGACAAGGCCTCAAGGTATGTCGTTGTGGAGATCATTTAAATGAGCGTCCAGACTCCGTTTAAAAACCTCTACGGACGTTGCGGATACGACTTCCTGGGGTAGACTATTCCAGTGAGTACATATCCGGAGGGAAAAGAAATGCCTGCGACAGTTGAGGCGTGAGTGTTGATATGACAGTTTGAGTGAATGGCCACGAAGATGTGAAGTTTCACGATTAAGGACGAGAATGTGTTTACAGGGGTGATCAGTGGATGAGAGGATTTGGTAGGTGAGAATGAGGTCACCACGGAGCCTTCTGTATTTCACTGAAAAGAGATTGAGGGAGCGAAGACGTTCAGGATAAGCATACGAGGCCAGACCTCTGACAAGTTTTGTGGCGCGTCGCTGGGGAGCCTCAAGAAGTCTTTGGTCCTCTAGTAACAACGGGCACCAAACTTAAACGGCGTATTCGAGATGTGGACGGATGAATGTTTTGAGCAAAAGCGACAAACATTGAGGTTCAAATCTGCGAAAAACACGTTTGAGAAGACCAAGCATGGCGTTTGCTTTATTGGCTGCTCTCAGGCACGTCGCCGAGACTGACATGTTGGACTCCACGATAATGCTTAAGTCCCTTTCTGAGGAAGTCGTCTCAATTGGGTGTAA
The DNA here is from genome assembly GCA_013407085.1 of Atriophallophorus winterbourni. Taxonomy (NCBI): domain Eukaryota; kingdom Metazoa; phylum Platyhelminthes; class Trematoda; order Plagiorchiida; family Microphallidae; genus Atriophallophorus; species Atriophallophorus winterbourni. The sequence goes on along the minus strand of JACCGJ010004028.1, from coordinate 9,296 downwards.
TCCCAGGTAATAGCTTGGGCTAGAGTTTGCACGCGTTGAAAGGACGCGGCATTTCTCTGTATTGAACGGTAAGCAATTTTCGAGTGACCACACATAAAGCGAATTGAGGTAGTCCTGTAGTTGATCGATGTCGTGTTGACATGTGATGACTCTCCAGAGTTTCATGTCGTCGGCATACATGAGCGTGTGGGAATCAATGGCTTGAACGACATCATCAATGAAGGATAGGAATAGGGTTGGCCCGAGTACAGAGCCTTGAGGGACACCGCTGGAAATGCTGAATCTTGAAGAGAGGCATCCATCGACGCGGACGCATGCGCGGCGATCTGATAAATAACTCTCAAGCCACTGAAGCAACTGACCTGCAATCCCTAGAGAACATAATTTGCGGAGCAAGATTCGATGGTTGACTCTGTCGAAAGCTTTCGAGAAATCTAAGTATACTAGGTGAATCTCTCGTCCTTTGTCGACTTCGGATGTCCAGTGGTCACTTGCGAGCATCAGGTTTGTCACACATGATCTCCGGGGACGGAAACCGTGTTGCGAATCAGACAGAAGGTGTAGTCCTTCAATGAACTGGATCAGAGAGTCACTGATAATAGATTCCATAAGTTTCGATATAACAGAGAGTAATGTTATCGGTCGGTAATTAGACACGAGAGATCGAGAGCAGCTTTTATAGATGGGAGAGATAGATCCACACTTCCAGTCAAGTGGGACACATCCGTTAGCAAAAAGGTGCGTGAAAAGATTAGCCAGGGGATAACAGAGAGAGGAGGCACATTCGCGTAGGGTTCGGGGATGGAAACCGTCTGGTCCAGCGGAACTGGTGGGCCGTAAGTTTTTTAGTTTATGATATATAACTGTGGGTGTAAATTCGATGTCACATAAAGTGGAATGGGATGGGGATGAATTTACAGAAATCGTGATGTTGCCCCAAGAAGATTGAAAAATTGAGGCAAAATGAGCTTTCAGAGCTTCGGCCGCAGCTGCAGCATCCTGGGTCAAGCCTTGTGGAGTCTCAAGGATCGTAACTCCAGGTTTAACATACCTCAAGCGGTTCACATAACTAAATAACCGTTTGAGATTGATGGCAAAAGAGCTCGTTAGTCTGTACTGGTAAGCGAGTTTGTCATCGCGAACTAGCGAATTGACTTTGTTACGAAGCTTGCGATAGCGCTCCCAGTTCGCAGGAGTTGGCATACTGAGATAGGTAGCCCATTCAATGTTTCTTTCCCGCATCCATTTTCGAGTGCGACTACGAATTGGAGTAAAACCGCGACTTTTGAGAGTAACTTCTTTGGTAATGGTGCATAAGCTTTGCAGATGCTGTAAGCGGGTGGAAAAATGAAGCCAGGCATCTTCCGCTGAAGTTGATGAGTTAATAATCCAATCTTGTTCATCAATGATAGTGTTGAGAGACGCGTAGTTTGTCCGTTTACATGAATAAATAGAGCGTGCATTTACCTTATCAGCCCAGTAAAATAGATCGAAGTGGAGGAAGACATGATCACTACGCCCAAGTGGGGGTTCCCGTTTGATATATTCGATCATTAATTCGTCATTGGTCAGAATCAAGTCTAGCAGAGAGGGCGAATGCTGCGAGTGAAAACGTGTTGGGAGCGTGGAGTGGTTGAAAAGTGGATGAGTGTGTATTAAGTCCAGTAGTTCATTAGATAGAGGGTTGCTAGGATATGGGTCACAGAATAGGCGTGGTAAGTTGAAGTCACCCATAATGAGGACATGTGTGTGGGAAACAGTTAATGCGTGGTTCAGATCTGTCAGCAATTGCATGTCGCGAGCCGCTGCGCTATTGGGTGGACGGTAGATGAGAGCAATCAGTAACGTTGAATGAACGGATAATTGCAGAACACAGGTAAGAGCGTCGGAAGATTGAAAACCATCTAATACTGAGCAGTGTAATGATGATCGGATGTAAAGAGCTACACCTCCTCCTGCTGTAGGCCGATCTGACCGGAGGACAGTCATGTTAGTCAGCTCAATCTCACTGTCGAGGTGGCAATCACTCAACCAAGTTTCTGTGACGGCAAATAGTTCCAAGTGAAACAAATTCTTACTGAGAAAAAAATACGACGAATATCCAATCGAGAATGCGGAATGCTTAAAGCCTTTGAATGTGTTCGTATTCGAGTAAGGCCATTGGGATTTAGCACGTGTTTAAGGGGATGGTTTTCAGTATGTAGTATTTTTAATGTCAATGTGAGGTCACTACGTATCCGTCGTTGGGTAAAATCGTGTAGGTTCAGTTTTAACATTCGCTCTGTGAAAGGCAAATTTCTGCACCGGGAGACCAACTTTGTAGCACGATGATAAATCCTGTCGAGTAGTTCGATATCCTTCCTCAGCCATGGTGCCCAAGCTTGGATGGAATATTCCATAACAGGACGTATATACGTGATAAACTACTCGCTCACTCGCCATCTTTTAACGTATTCTGAAAGCACGTCACACGCTCACGGTATCATTCTTGTGCAATCGGTATGCGTAAATTCTGTGAAATATCAAGCGACCTTTTACCCATCGTGATTTCCTCACATCGAATCTACGCGCGCACCGCTGGTAACACTGTAAGTCCCGAAAGGAGCTCATTTATCTGCATCGACTGGTCATATTTTTCATGGCGTGGGAAAAACTTACGAAGCGTATCGCAGGATTCCATTTTGATGTTGTTCTTGTTTGTGATTACCGCTTTTTGTCGCGCTCATCATCAATCGATTGACAAAACCGCTACTCGTGGGCACACAACTGAAATGTACTACAATCAACCCTGACCCGATGAAACAGAAACGGAAACACGTGCACATAATGTGACAAATTGCTGACCGCGGATTTCGTCGCTATTACTAATGGAGATATTTGACCCGTTGTTTGTTACACCTACCATGTTTGCAAGGCCGGATCGACAGTCAAATACCTGAACCCAAAATCTTTTGACATTTAAATAGAAACATGCCTAAATGGACTAGAATTCGGTTTATATAAATTAGCTGAAGTAATAAAAACACCGGAAACAAGATTATACTTGAATACCACTGTTGCATAGTGTTCGTACAACGAACCACGATGTTCAAACACAGAATCACATAGTGGTCAAGCACTCAAATCGCTTATGGATGGACAAAGTGACGTGTTGTTCAAATCCCCTGAAATTACACTCCATTACCTGTTTTTGGCTGTTTGCCGTCATCAGGTGGAGATAGTAAGATTAGGTTCAGTGAGCCTTGAAACAGTGGATAAATTGTAAACAAGGTTTTACTTGAATGCCACTGTTACATAGGGTTCGTACAACGAAACACGATGTTCAAACACAGAATCCACTGTTTCAAGGCTCACTGAACCTAATCTTACTGTCTCCACCTGATGACGGCAAACCGCCAGAAACCGGTAGTGGAGTGTAATTTCAGGGGATGTGAGCAACACATCGCTTTAATAAAACATCATTAATGTACCATTGATGCCAGGCTTGGAGGTTACTACCAAAAAGCCCATAACAACTGCGTCGTACTCGAATATAATATTACATATCGAGAAGATTATATTCACGGGAGAGTAAACGTTTAGAACAAAGAAATGACCGTGACATTGGGAGCCAAATGACTACATGAAGATCCTTAACCCCGAATAACTTTCACATTGAAAATAGAGTCAAGATAAAGAGTGTATAATGAAGGTGCATTGAGGTTAAATAGTTGATTAATATTAGAAGAGCTTAGGGTCAGCTGATTACCTTGACCATTCAACCGTTTAAGCAAATCGATATATGGCTGTCACGCTCGGATCAATATTCGTGTGACTTCAAGAATGTCGCGATTTATGGATGAATTGATGAATAGCATACAATAACTATCTGATTGTAGAAACAAAAAGTCGGATCGTGTTGTAGCATGGCGAGTATATTCGCGAATGTTGGCAAAGCTGGAGCCAAACAGGGGATCAAGCATGCATCGAAGCAGATGGGGAAAAAGCTCGCGAAATCAGCATCCAAAAAAGTAATAAAAAAACTGGGTAAGAAAGGATTAAAGGGGATGGGTAAAAAGAGCAAAAAGGCCATGAAAAAGTTTGGTAAAAAGGTTGGTAAAAAGGCGATCAAAAAGGCTGGTAAAAAACTTAAAAAGGGGAAGAAGGCGAAATCGTTGGTAAAGAAAATTGGCAAGAAACTATCAAAGTCGGACCTATCGGAAAAGCAGGAAGAGGAGGAAGTCAAGAAGACAAAAGTAAATGAAAATGAAGGCAAATCGGGCAAGAAAAGAAAGGAGAAAAAGAATGGCAAGAGTGAGCACAAAGAAAAAATAGAAACCAAAGACGTCCCTGATAAACGCTCAAAAAAAGAAAAGAATAAGAGGAAAAAAGATAATAAAAAGAAAGGGAAAAAGGGAAAAGATAAGCTGAGATCTATCACTAAATTAGCGAAAAGTAAAGCTCCAGTTGAAACTCCAGATACTACTTCTCCGAGCGAAACACCTATAGCAAGTACTTCAACTGAAACAACCTCTTCAATGCCACAACGTATAAAGTTGGATGCTGAGCACAAAGAAAAAATAGAAACCAAAGACGTCCCTGATAAACGCTCAAAAAAAGAAAAGAATAAGAGGAAAAAAGATAATAAAAAGAAAGGGAAAAAGGGAAAAGATAAGCTGAGATCTATCACTAAATTAGCGAAAAGTAAAGCTCCAGTTGAAACTCCAGATACTACTTCTCCGAGCGAAACACCTATAGCAAGTACTTCAACTGAAACAACCTCTTCAATGCCACAACGTATAAAGTTGGATGCTATCCCAATAGAACATATAAGTAAAGTTACACACAGAAAAGAAGTTCCAACTCGAATATTAGTCACTAGAACAGATTCTGAAGAACAGCCTAGTTCAACAACGGTCGAAAGCTCTGTCCTATCTGAAACTCAAGAAACACCAACAGAAATCAGCCTTCCATCAACACAACCACCGAAAGACCCTATGCCTCCTACCCGAGGGCCAACACATACTGCAACGCCAAGACGGTCTAGAGTCGGGCCGGTGCGCGGAGACATGAGAGGTAAAGCACCCGTAGCTAGAAGGCTGTCCGAAACATCACATGACAGCAGATCAGGTCAGGCACATACAGGAAAAAGCATTAGAAACATACTACAGCGAAGTGAACTTGACAAGGAAGTTGCTAAAGAGCTTAATGATCCTGAATTCAACTTGATGCTGTTCAAGTTGGCCAAACACATTATAATGGATGACTCGAGTACGGTGCCAGAAAAAAGGCGCAAAAAGAAACGCAAAACCTCTGAGTGGCTTCAAGCCCTCAATTTGATATTGAACGCGCAAAATGGAGATCAGTATGCAAAGAGTCACGGGTCACGTCATTGTAAATGTTCTTGTTGTCCCAAAAATGAGAAAATGGGTGCTCACTCGCGAAACTCACGAGGGGGTCTCAGTCCTGGTAATCAAGGCGAGAAAGCTGAGACCAAAACCACCCCGAGAAAATTCGATGGTAAATTTACAGGTTCCAGCTCCTCTGAAAGCAGTTCAGGTGATTTCACATACTCAAGTAGCAGTTCGTCGTATTCAAAAAGAAGCTTCCGCGGGAATACAAGTCGCTTTTGTGATCTTATCCGAACGCTAAACAACAATCCGACAACTTGTTCTTGCCGATATAGTCCAACAGAGAAACCGAATCCGATGAATACCTATCAAACACAACCGGGGCCTTTCAATGCTACCAATCAACAGCCACCATGCTATTATCCTTCTACATCGATTGTGCCTTATTGTATCAACCCATGCTCGAATATTATACCCAACCCGGTGTGCAATATACAAATCAATCCCACGGTTGACCCGTCAATATGCACAGGGGAAGTTTTCGACCAGAACCTTTATTTCTATCCAGATTATTTTATGTAGTTTATTTACCATGCGGTCAGTAGACCTACTTTCAATTGGTACACAAATCGGTGCACCATTGTTATACATCCGTTCAACCCACTTCGGTATATTGCATTTAGAAAGACATACAAAGCTTTCTTTCCATTCTGACGTTATAATTTCACATCATGTTACTCCCACTGGTCCCACAAATGAAATCTTGGGTTTGGAAGTTTAGACATTCATCGGGGTAATTAACTCAAGCATATGACGCTAACGACCGTTGATGACATCTGGGATTGGCTGCAACGTGTATCTTATATGAAACAAGTTGCGCTTACTTGCTTACCATTCTTCCAATGTTTCAATGCATCCGGATCCTGATCCTACTGTCTCTACCTAATGAGTGCAAACAGCACGAAAACAATCGTGGGGTGTGCAATGGAAATGCATGAAAATGAGCTTTTTAGTTCATGGTCATGGGTTGAAATCCTGTCTACATGAGTGTGTGATCATGTGATTGAACAGGTTGGTTGAACTAACGTTATCAAACAGTGACATAAAAGAGCAACTTGTTTACCATTCTTCCATTATTTCAAAAGCATGCTGATCCTGATCTTACTGTCCCTACCTGATGAGTACAAAAAGCACAAAACCGGTCGTGGGGTGTGATGGAAATGCATGCAAATGAGCTTTTGCAATATGAGACAACTTAATAAGGAAAGAAACATAAGGACGAAACGTGATACTAAAGGAGTTGGCAGTAGGTTAATCTGAGAAAACGCTAGATAATCAGTTATAGCAGTATTTGGCAACGTCTTTTTCTGATTAATGTTGATGGGTTATTCAAGTGCTTACATCATTTGTATCTGCATACCACAACCAGTTTCTGGTTGTTTTCCGTTATCATGTTTCAAGCGCCACTGCAACTCCGTCTATCGCAAAACATCACGGAAATTGTCACTCCTAAAGAGAATTTTCGGTAGGTTCTCAAAACAAACATTTCCCTGTATTATAAATACGTACATCAGACCCACGAACGAATATGCAGTTCAAGCATGGTCGCCAGGGCTTAAAAAATGTTTAGACTTTGTAAAGAATACACTTTCGAGCTACCAAACTTGTCACTGGACTCATTCGGAAGCCATACAATGAGCCAATGAAAACCCTGAATTTATTCGATTATCCACGTCGTCGTCTCTGGGGGGATTTGATTTTGGTTTGCAATATTTTGAATACCGCAAATCACCCTCTGCAATGCTTATTTAATCTACGCGAGTCGCATAAGAAAAAAGCTCACACGCTTACTTTAACTGCCCTTCACTCGCGACTCAAGTGTAGAGGACATTTTTGCCGTGCGAGTTTGTTTTACTTGGAATAATCTACCCGATTATATTGTAAACTCACCAAATCTGCAGATTTTCAAGAGAAGTCTTTTCTACCCTAAACCCGTGCATAGAAGAAAACTATACATCTTAACACCATGCATCTACATTTGTCATCCCACCAATCGAAATCAATTTCTGCCTTTTGGATTTTTAACTGATCCTTGAACTGCTCAGTAAGCAACATAAATCCTGTTTTTGCTTGTTATATTATTCGTAGTTCCCATATTAGTCTGTCGTTTTTGTAGAGCTATATGCCTTTTAGACCGTTAAAATTGAATTGAATTGAATTAAATTAAATGTTGACACTGAGGTTAGGTTTAGGTATATTTAGAAACCCATTCTGAACATGCTTGTCACAGTTGAAATATGTTTCGCGGATGCTCACATCCTCAGCACTTGCATTCCATTTTAAAGTAGGACACGGTTTCTGACAGGCTCTGGTATTGTTGAAATATACGGGCGAGTTCAAGATTGATTCGCGCAGTTCCATGCATAGTGTGAAACTCCTCGATTGATTTCTGTACGTGAGGTCCGCTGACCGATTAGCCTGATTACGTAATTCGTGTGTGCTTTGGGGGTCACACACGTTTATTCGCTGAGGATCTAGACGCACATCAATGGAGATATCTGTACAAACGTCAAAAATTAGCCAAAATAAAATGGTGTCTCGCTAATTTTAATGAAAGTGGAAGTTCCGGTGATCCCATAAATGCTCTCGACTTTGATACGCCTGGATTTGTCAATCCAAATGTTCTTTCATATTGTTCGATTCACGCCCATAATAGGCTCGTGCTCATCTGGATTTACCCGCGCATGCTTTCAATTATTCTCTCTCTCACTTTAGAAACATGTAATTGCTGTTAGCCTAATTTGATCGACGTCAAGCATTGGTACAGATTGCAATCGCACTGCGTTTCACTTGACCAAACCGTCCGATTCGGGAGAAACAATCTTGCATGAAAGCAGTACCTGCTTTGTTTACTTGCTTTACATTTTGCCTCTTAAGTTGTTAGTTCAATGTCCATATCGCTTTTCAAATGTGCATGTAGCTCCAGTGTGGCCTACATATAGGTCAACCTTCTGATTTTAACTCACCATACAAGAGATCTTCTGAAGTACGACAGTTTCCCATTTTATACTTATCAAGCAGCAAGAAAAGACTGCATTGTGTTAATAGAGTGATCACACTCTTGTAGACGCACTTTAAAAGCCATTCTCTATTTGTTACTCTCTTCATCCGGAATATGTTCCACTTGTGACACATGATCCGTAAATGAACAGCATTTAGATTCAGAAACATAAAATAACAGAATGTGAAATATCCTCACTTACACCACATCCATATAACTTTTACTTTAATGAGCAATGTCAAGCCAACATAAAACATTACTCCATGCAAATTTAAGTCTCTCTTATATCTACTGCGCTTCGCGATTCAAGTACTACGTTGAGCTTCTCGCTAGACACTGCTCAATAAATGACTTGTCGAAGCATTTGCCGTGCTGTTCAGGTGAACACGCATGTCTATGAAGAAGTCAATGATGTACTACACCACTTGAACTCCAAGTAACTCAGTCTATAACATCGAACCTTTCACCACCCAGGCAAAGCACAAACAATCCGGATGTCTTCCCGTTTGCGCAGGTATCTTTTTTCTTTTGAACACAAGGTAAATAGATCAACTAAGACCGCAAAGCACTCTGTAAATGCAGATCGAGAAGCATTGCCCAAGTTGGCTGCGTATTTAAAGGTACTTTCTCAAGCGTCATCTTTAAGATAAGGAAGTGCGCGGTGTTGGTGTCAGCTTTTGAACTAGATCATGGTGACGGTTACGTGGAGCTCATCTAAGAATGTCTTAGTGTTTTTGATCCGTTTTTACACTTGTGTGGCACTATTCCTATGTTTAATTGCTAGTTGAACAAATATTATGGTGGATCAAACAGCTGGAGTTAAGATGTCCTCAGAATAGCCGGCGATAGCCCGTCTTCTTGCGCTTCTTCGCTACCATTTTTCCTGCGTAGAAAATGCCGCAAAA
>JACCGJ010004027.1:0-22784 GCA_013407085.1 Atriophallophorus winterbourni | reverse complement strand
CACTCTGACATATCGAAACATCTACGCGAAATCCCACCGTTTCAAACACCTCTTCAATTTTGGTTCCGTTGTCCCCACACGCAGCCACCCTTTAACCCTTCAAATCCCACACTCACGATTGAATTGTCGTCAACACTTCTTCGCTGTTTGTGTATGCTTCTTGTGGAATAGCTTGCCGACAGATATTGTTACCTCAGCGAACGAGCAAATCTTTAAACAAAGGTTACGAAACCTTATGTTGAGAACTACTGCGTTGGCCCCTACCTATTGATGTCTATATTTTTTAACGCACGGAACTACCGTCCATCCAAAGATTATATTCCCTCAGTCTGTGTCGCCATTGGGGATTATTTTTGCTCCACCTATGAAGAACATGGATATGATCAGACAAGTAACGATTATTTAATTTTTTATACGCATATCCTATGGTACTGTACAGCAATTTGCTTTTTTAACCATAAATCTTGAATCTTGAATCTTGAATCAGAGTAGGAGAGCTTAATCAGAACAGATTCACAAAGTTCAGATATAAAAAAATGTGACTAGGTATACTCAATATTTTCATAATTATAATGTAGATTCACGACATTTACCCAGGATTTAGGACTGATTGTTAGCCTTTATGGTTGCGCGAAGATTATGGGCAAACGTGTTGCTACTGTTGCAAGAGGTGCGCATTCTCTTATGGTTTAGAAGCGGTTTGGGATTGGTTGGTCGGGTGAATGCTGGTTAAATTTTGGTTAAATGATTTGATTGGAGTACTCACCGGGTGGAACTTCTGTATAAGAGCACAGCAGTCCTTCGATAGGTAGTGGTGCTAATGGACGAAACGAAACTTTTTCGGTTTTTCATCAGTGTAACCAATATAGGCGTTACAATAAACAATATCGGCTTTTTCAAAGGCTTGATCATAATTTGATGAGTGATCAAAGCGCATAAGCAAAACTTGGCCGGACGTGGTCAACCAGGTTTTTAACGAAGAACCAGTTGTTGATCGTCGAGCAAAGTAGAACATGAGTTCCTTTGGCGTGCAATTCGTTGCAGTGCACAAGAGATATCGAAGTGAACGAAGAGTATCCAGGTATCCAGGAATAAGGCCACCCAGTATTTCAAAGATACGTTTTTGTCTAAACAAATAGAGAGATGGTCTTCCATAGGATTTCGTTGGGACGCTCTACTTGATTACTATATTGGATATGGTATGCTCTAGTATGACACATGGCGATTCTTCTATTATGTAAAACTTTCTTAACGTCCGCTGATATGGAATACGAACCACAATCAGAATGAATATATGCGGGGGTGTCAAAAATTGCAATCAATCACCGTCGTGGACAGCATATCGGGATAAGCGAATGCAAAAAGTAATCCGGAAAATTCGTGGCTTATTGTCACCGGACAACGGCCTTTTATGATCGAATGCAACAAGACTTTGAAATCAATACTGAGCCGCTCGAATGTTTGAGTAGCTTCTTGAAGATTGCCAGAAAATTTTTAAAAAAATGGTTTGAGTTCAGCGCAATTTTCCACTCAGAAATGGTACGTTTAACATTATCAGTCAAAACCGGAAAATGTTTCGAGCGTATAAAGTATTTAAATCTGGTCACGCCTGAATGGCAGAGAGATTCGTGCAAATATTTAATTCTTGACAACGAATGAACACTGGCACAAACACTGCGCGAAAGTCTGTCTGTCAAAATTTTGTTTTGACTCTGTCTATAAATCACGTCGTTTTGAAAAAGTGCTAATTCGATTCTCCAACTTTGAATTTTGTCGTTTTTGATTTTTCCGTGATGCTAGTTATCCCTCATAAATGCTACTGAAAGTTGATCCGTTACCAATATGAAGTGGTGGCCTAGCAAGCAGTACCACCATTTCGCATAGATTCAACGATAGCGTAGACTACTTTTTCAAATGCTGTATGATGATTCTCACAGGAGGGATTGTGTCAGAGGAAATCACCAATGTTCGGTTGTATTGTGTTGATGATGCCGAAATGGCAATGACATATGTGACCTTTTTCATGACAAGCAGTTAATTCTAGTCAACAGTAAAACCATGCAATTTCTAACTCGTCCTTGAGATCCTGAATAGCTTTCTTAAAGATTTTTGGGATAGGGAATAATTGTTCTAACTACCGGACAGATCTGGTCGGAGAAACTTGAAATCCATTGCGAATAGTAAGCAAATATATCAACAACACTTTGTTGAGATTCTTTGTCTGTTGGAGATTGGATGGGTCGAATAGGTTGCATTTGTTTTTTTATTTAGTTCATTTGATGCGGTTACGCGTGGACCGTAGTTTTCACGTTGCATGCATAAACGCTCTCAACGTTTTGTCATGCCGGAGGTGAAGATTCAAGATTCAAGATTCAGGAATTTATGGTCACAAAAAAGCACATAGCTTCAGAATCACCATATCATAGTAAATATTCGTTCAAGTAATATGCTTACCCTGAGTTAATACGCAGGCATCGTCAAATCGTTATGTAACAAATAAGTGTTCCAGTTTAGAGAGAGTGTTTTGATACAGGGAGGGGTGATAATTGCTTCTACAAACGGTATCATTGTCAATGTACGCTTGAGTAAACTTGAAGCTTCCTAGTTGGATTATCTGATCGATGGTGAATAGAAAGCATGCCAATTTATTTGTGACACCAGTAAGATATGTGACAAATTGATATAAGCGACCACCAGCTTCAAAAGCATCGTACAGTTTCTCATTTTATTATATTTGAAACTCATTGTACGCGCTTTTGAAATCTAAATGGTTATAAACATTGTAGCAAGATATTTCATCAACCAGTCGCGGTAAAAGATAGGCATTAAAATGCATATACTGACTAATGGTCTGAATACAAACGATCACTATATTTTTCTCGTTAGTAGAGTTTCTACTTACCAGGACTTGGGTCCTCCAGGATTAGCTCGACGGTTCGGTGAGACTATCATAGAGTAGTTGATTAAGTCCAATAGCAATAAAAGTTTAATCATCTGGGGTACGATGTCGAGATTTCTTAGCGATCACATTACATCATCCGAAAGCTCATTCAATGATAAGCTAATCGAATCCTTGCAACACATGACAAGATGCCAGACTACGCAATTGCTGATCATTGGCGATGTTAATCTCCTGCATCTGTTTTCAAGAGGTGAGCACTCTTTGCATTCGATTGAACATAAATTCAAGGAGGTTATAGAAATCGCTTCACTGCACAATCACGTTAACCAGCCAACTCGCTGGCGGGGTCTTGACCAACCTTCAACCCTTGACCTTGTCTTAACGCCTGAGGCAACCGCAGTAGAGGGTATACAATACCTGGCACCACTGGGGAAGAGTGATCATGTTGTGCTTTTGTTTGATTATGTATGTAGTGCGGAACGATTGTGTGAACAGACGAAAGTCATAAAGAAAATACAATTTGAATCCTTAAATATCAGTCTCCGGGATGCACACACTCATGAGTTTGATTCAATGGATTCTGGCTCATATTACAATTCGTTTCTAAATTATCTGAATTTGAAGATTTAAGAAAACTCGATTTTTGTACCACACAAATGCAGCTACAACAACCAGTTTGTTATTCGGAGTAGAAATAAGAAATGGTTAGCTGTTAAGCGAGAGTCTTGGGTAACTCATAGGAAGTTTGGTACGGAAGCAACTTGGAAGCGATTCTGTAAGATACGGAATCAAGTCACGACTTTTGTAAGAGAAGATCGCATGCAATTCCAATGGAACTTGCTTAAGAGGATGGAAAAGAATCCCAAGCTTCTCTACAAGATAGTCAATGAACGATCAAAGATCAAACCAGGTGTTTTCTCTGTACTAACACCTAATGGATTGACCCACACTGCCCAAGATATCGCCGATGCTTTAGCAACATTTTACTCATTTGTCTTCAATCCCAAGCGTTGTATCCCATATCAAGTTTCACCAAATTCGCCACATTTCGAATTACTAAGTGAAATGACTATCAACGAATACATGGTTTGGCGGGAACTTTGTCAACTAAACGAAAAGAAGTCGCCAGGCGCAGACAAAATTACCCCCGCCATACTTCGCAGGTGTCGCGTTGCTTTGACTGCTCCTCTCACTCGCATATTCAATCTCAGCTTAAATGAAGGAAAAATACCACGGCAATGGAAAGCCGGGATGATAACTCCTATTTATAAAGGCGGTAGCCGTTCAGACACAGCAAACTATAGACCAGTAACCTTACTTCCGGTGATCTCTAAATTAATGGAACGCATTGTGACTGCGCGCATAAGAGAACATTTTGAAAACCAAAAAAATTTGACCTCAGCACAACACGGTTTTCCAAGAGGTCGTTGCTGTTTATCTAACCTTCTTACAACGTTCGATGATTGGACCAAGGCACTGGACGAAGGTGAGGCTGTACATGCTTTCTACATCGATATTTCCAAAGCTTTCGATAGAGTCAACCATGACATCTTAATCAAAAAGCTCGAGTCTTATGGAATAACGGGAATATTGCTAAATTGGATAAGGGACTATCTTACTGACAGACACGTCCAAGTTCGCGTTGGCAGCACGTTATCTAGAAAAATAGACGTCACGAGTGGAACTCCGCAAGGTTAGATGCTTGGACCTCTTCTATTCTTGGTGTATATGAACGATATAGTAGAGAATATTGGATGCAACTTGATACTATTTGCCGATGATATTAAAATTTGGAAACGTGTCAGGTCTGTTAATGACTGTATGACATTACAACGGGATCTGTGCACCTTATTTCGTTGGTCCCAGTTAAATGAGTTACCATTTAACCCTGCGAAATGTAAAATGCTGCAGCTTGGAAAATCTCTGCACCACACGTATCAGCTTGGCACGCAAGATCTCGTCTGGACCACAGCAGAAAAGATCTTGGTATCTTGGTTTCGTTTAACCTTAAGCCTGGACAGCATTGCCGGATGGTGTACAATAAAGCTTGCCGTATCTTGAGTCTTCTCAAAAGAATATTCCGGATTTTTACGCCGAAACCCTACCCCGGGTAATTAACACGTATATACGTCCTGTTATGGAATATTCCATCCAAGCCTGGGCACCATGGCTGAGGAAGGATATCGAACTACTCGACAGGATTTATCATCGTGCTACAAAGTTGGTCTCCCGGTAGAGAAATTTGCCTTTCACAGAGCGAATGTTAAAACTGAACCTACAAGATTTTACCCAACGGCGGATACGTTGACCTTCAAAATCCTGCATTCTGTAAACCATCCCCTTAAACACTTGCTAAAGCCCAATGACCTTACTCGAACACGAACACATTCAAAGGCTTTAAGCATTCCGCATTCTCGATTGGATATACGTCGTAATTTTTTCTCAGTAAGAATTTGTTTCACTTGGAACTATTTGCCTGAAGAAATCACACGATCAGAATCTGTTGAGGTTTTCACTTCCAAACTCGATGAGTTTATGACGAACCATGGGGTATGCGAGTGTCTCTATTGATTTTCGAGATATTTTATATTTTTTATATATTTTTTATATGTTCCATATACCTTGTCATCCTATGGTTATTGTTAGGCTTAATGCTTTTTCTACCATACAATTTTCTGAGTTTCTGAGTTGAAAACAGGGAGGCGATGCAAAGAAATTTGAGTGCAATCGTTAGAGCAGGTTTTGGGTAACGTTCTAATTCTGACACAGAAGTACTGATGCGAAGGTAAATAGTTGTTATTCACCTTATACCTACTAGTTAATTAGATTTTTTAAATAGCGTAACCTTTGCCCCATTAGTTATGTACTATTACGCATGTTGATCGCAGTGTCAACCGACCTTAACCATGTTCACCTGTATTAGATTGATGTAGATACACACTAGTAGGCAAATCGACCAATGATTCTGGTCATGCCTACAAGACGTGACATACCGTAGGTGTACAATAGGCTGTTTAGCTGTAAGGTCAAATCAGTCGTGGGGGTTGACTACTACTTTGTCATATTCCATGCCCTGCCTATCACACTTGGTCCGACGAAGCTTCTCTTTCCGAAGCGAAACGTTACCCAAAACCTACTCTAAACGATTGCACTCAAATTTTTTTTCATTATGAATACAGCATCGGTCCCAAATATATTTCATTCGAGAGGAGGCGATAATAGTGTTGCCGATGCCACTCCACATTGAGCAAGCGTCACAAAATGAAATATCAATTTCGTCATGCAGGCCCACATATCATGGGAAAGACGAGGGAGCACTGATAACCTGAAGCAGTTTTACTTGCGACCGTTGCACTAGATGTTCTGTTAATTTTGTAAGATTCTTCCCATCTCAGATGGTGCAGTGCTAGTAGTTTCTCCCTAATTGTGCTCGTACTGACTCATCGCAATGTTCTAAAGCGGTAACTGATCTGAACTCATAAATTTTAGTTCAGAAGGAAATAATGAACGTCTGCGCCAGAAGTTGACGGGTAAAAACAATACTTTTGAGTCGGATATATATCTTCTTCAAAATGTTTACAACTGTTTCTTGAAAGGTGAAATACGTGATATAATCAACGGGAATTATGCTTAACAACTCGCACCAGGCCACCGATAACTCGTTTATCTGTGAGCCCGTGATACCCGAGGAATCAATCAATCATCCCATGTTTTAATTTTTTCGAAAAGGTCGTGGTGTAGTATAGACAGTGAACGAACTATCGATCAATCATCAATCAAGATCAATCGTAGGTGCATATTGGGATTATCGTTCATTGTACAAACTTTGTGATATTGATTCATTCGTTCAATACACGAGTTCAGTTACGGTTGTGTTGAAGTCTTCCATGATCAATAATTGCGAATTGCGCTGTTTTTCAACTTACTGCATTGCTTTCAATAGTTTTTCATTATGTGCATCCGATGATGATGGTGAACGGTAAACTCCACCAACGATGCAATGTCGCCTGATTCGAGTTACAAGTTACACCATATACTGACTTCCAGATCGAGATCAGTGTCTGTAACTACCGTACAGTATAAACGTTGGTGGTGGTAAATAATTACTCCACCACCTGTTCCTAAGAGGTCTCTTCGAAACACCTTCATGTTTGGAATAGAGAGCTCGAACATTGGTCGTTTTTTGGATTGCCGCAGTGTTTCTAATCGGAGTTTCGTCAGATTGTAGAAGCCGTGGTTCATTAGGCGGTTTCGGTGTCGAAAATTTGGGGTCACTCATCCTGACATCGTTCGGGAGATTCCTATGATTTACTTTCCATTTGGCCGTAATTGATTCCATCATACCTCTCGTTAAAAATGTTATTTTAGTAGAATTTGGCACGCAACATTTATAGTTCGGCAACCGGGGTAATCTAAACGTGTCCACCACCACTGACTCTTGAGCTCCGATGCTCTCGGCAACGTTGAGCCACTGTTTTTAATCGTGTTGCTGTATTTCACTTCCCAAAGCAGTGTTAGTGTGTTCGGGAAAACCAAGAAGAACTACACTGCGGTGGTCAGATGTTTCCCCATTGTTTAAATTACCGTTTCTCTCCCAACACGGAATATCAGCATGTATGCGACATTTAGTCTGTGACCAAGTAAAGAGCTAGTAAGAGTTCAGAAGAACGTCTTGCATCTGTTTTTGGCTTTCAAGAGTTATCCTCAGTTAACGCGGTTCGTCAAGATGAGAATGATTATGGGTACCGATTTAGGCCGGTTATCGAGATCATATCCATCATTGAACACAGCCGGTTCCTTTGTTCAATGTCGTGATGTTTCTACTTAAGAAAAGTTTCCCGGATGACTCTGGCACATTGGTTCAGATTACACTGAGATTCATCAAATTTGTTTTTATTTAGGTATTATTTTTGGAGGTAGAGGAATTCTGCTGATGGACAGTCAGTAGACGCCCCTTCAACATTTCAAGCTGATTAACATCTGAGTTGCATCTAACGTTTGCATCACTAAGCTGTTCAGCCTCCCGTAAATATGCTATTTTCAGGAGCCCAACAACGTTTTAGAAAGGGATACTCTTGCATTACTAACCTTTTCCTTACCCTTGACGATTGGACTCAAGCAGTAGATGTTGGGGATGCCATCCATGTATGCTACCTCGATATGTTGAAAGCATTTGACCGCGTAAACCACAGTATTCTCTTGCAGAACGTTGTGCTATCACTGACAGACTATTGGCCAGGTTGGAAAATTACCTGACTAGTCGGCTTGTTTAAGTCTCTGTGAACGGTGCTTTATCAAACTCGGTAGCCGTTATAAGTGAAGTGTCTTAGAGTTACGTCATCGGGCCAATCATCTTCGCACTTTATGCCAATGACATACCGGCTCTCATCAAATGTAAGATTGTACTGTTCGCGGGCGATATAAAAATGTTAATAAGCAACACCCTAATGATGTCGAGCCGCGGCAACTTCGTCTATCGCAATACATCACACAAATTGTCACTCCTAAAGAGAATTTTCGGTAGGTTCTCAAAACAGATAATTCACCGCATTATAAATACGTACATCAGACCCACGATGGAATATGCAGTTCAAGCATGGTCACAATGGCTTAAAAAGATGTTGCGACTTTGCAAATAATATACCATCAACATACCAAACTTGTTACTGGACTCAGTCGGAAACAATGAGCGAATTGAAACCCTGAATTTATTCGATTATCTACGTCGTCGTCTCTGGGGGGATTTGATTTTGGTTTACAATATTTTGAATGCCACAAATTACCCTCTACCATGCTTATTTAATCTACGAGGTTCGCATAGGACAAGAGCTCACAATCACTCACGACTCAACTGTAGACAACATTTTTGCCGTGCGAGTTTGTTTTAATTGGAACAATTTATCAGATTATGTTGTAAACTCACCAAATCAGCAGATTTTCAAGAGAAGTCTTGATTCCATTTTGACTCTTAACCCGTGCATCGAAGAAATCTATACAATATGACTCAATGCATCTCTATTGGTCATCCCACCACCGTTGGATTTTTACCTGATTCTTGAACCGCTCAGTAAGCAAACAAATCCCGTTTTTGCTTGTTATATTATTCGTAGTTCCCGTATTATTCTGTGGTTTTCTGTAAAGCTATATGCTTTTTAGACCATTAAAATTGAATTGAATTGAAATTCTCTTTAAGTAGCGGAACATCTTGTGGAGGTACGGGATGTAGTATTGGGTTTAGGTTAGTTTCACTTTTTCGCGTATTTTTGAGAACAGTTCTGTTAGTATTTGATTCGATCTTCTAGGTTTCCTGATTGTAATACTTTGGTCTCGGCGCCGTTTAACGCCTTTGTTCTACAGACGCTGCACACATAATAGAAATCTGGAATTAAGATAACTGTCTCAAAACTTTATAGCAATTAGTGTGTATCATAGTAGAGCACATATAACACATGACTACTTTCGATTTCACACTCACCCCTTTATTCAAATTTTACACAAATCACGCGTAGTTTTCTTGGCTCCTGACATTCGATAACAGTTGAGGTCAAGGTCGTCTGACCGTTGAATGTCAGTTTAGAAAGCTTCCACGGAACACCTAGGAGCGCATCGATCGATTAACGGTTGAGAGATGAAATTTGCGAGGTTCTTTTTGGAACGTATCTCAATGTATTGGATGCAAATTATTGAGTATAATACTCGTGGTGACCGTAGATTTGTTCTCACACATAGGAAACACGGCTTGTTCAATTCACCAGAAGATCTTCCGAATGATAGTGGTCACGAGCAAGTCAAAACAGCGGCAACAAAGTTTGCACGAACACAAAATTTCCACGGTGATGTGGCAAATAAGAACTTTCGAAATGTTAATCACGGGACACTAAAATGATTGAGTCCAATAGATCTCTTCAAGGGAAATCAAATGGTGCAAGTATGATCCAGAATCAGTAAGTGACGATTAATGATCAAAAGTATCAGTGCACAAAATGATGCGTCCGCCTAAAGGGTTCAGGGTGTTTTATTGCAAACAGCTTAACCATTATGCTATATTGATTTGTTGAATCTACTTTAGGTTCAAAAACAATCGAAAAATTGTCGTGTTCCCATTACTCACTAAAGCTAATCTAAAATGTTTTCGATTGCTGTTCTGGGCATGTTTTACAAATTTTCATATCAAAGTAAGTTTCTGATGCGTTTTTCTATTCATCAAGGAACTTTGGCTTATGACCCGGACGAGTTAAGTAAAACCCGACCCTAAGGTTTGGTAAGCTTAGTGGAAACCCAACCTGACATTCTAGCACTTGAAATGACCTTTTTTCTGTTTACCAACCGACGGAATCATGCTGAAATACATCATAATCATCAGTAGAAAATTCAACCAAGTGTCCTATGTACCCAATGGAAATGATGTCATGTTCAAGGTATTCTAAAGTCCTATACAATCTGAACTGCATTTGGGCATTGCATCCTGAAATGCATTTCTCATGGCATACTATCGGTCTCAGTTCATACATAAAGTTTCTCCAATTCATTTTCAGCTACTGGATTGAGTCGGTCGATAATGTCGGTATGCGATAGAGACAAGCGAACTTTTGCTCAACTAGCACCACAATGATTTTACTAGGCACGAATCATGCTGGAGTCGAATAAGAGACGTAATGCCTACACGTGTTAAATAACATAGAGAGTTAGCTCGCAAGCAACAGAACCAGTTTATTTTTTCCGCAGTCAATGACCATCAGGTATATAGGGCTGACAGTCCCTTAAATTGGACGAATAACCTGTTTCTTTAACAAATAATGTTTTATTTTCAAAAGCGCTATTAAATTTCACTATTTTACTCAAAGAAATGAGTTGCTCGCATCCCCCGCATTAACCAACCACTACCGGTTTCTGACTGTTTGCCTTCATCATATGGAGACAGTAAGATAATGTTCAGTGAGCCTTGAAACCGTGGATAAGTGGTAAGCCAAGTAAAATATTTGAATGCCACTGCTACATAGGGTTCGTACAACAAACCATGATGTTCAAACACAGAATCACATTGTGATTTTCGGTCAAGCATTTAATTCGCTTATGGATGACCAAAGCAATGTGTTGCTCACATCCCTCGCATTACACACCATGTTTTAAGTCTCGCCGAACAAAATCTTATTGTCGCCACCTGATGACGGCAAACAGCCATGAACGAATATATACTATACTATGGTAACTGTGAAGCTATGTTCTTTTTTAATCATGAAATGCTGAATCTTGACTGTATGTTAGCGCATGATGGGCAGTGTCTACCAGCACTGACTGTTCCCATTTCCGGATTCGAAAATCCACTAGAAGGAAATTAGTTCATCTCTATCGAAATACCCAACAATTTTCTTTAGAAGTCGATCGCTGGAAGCTGTTTGGTCAAGGTTAGTTGAAGCAAACACAGTGTATATTTTCTGAATTGATCGATGTAGCCTTGAGTCAAGCCAATTTAGTATAATTACATGATAGCTTTTAATTTTTAGCAGATGTCTTACAAGTTTTTCAAGCAGATTTCAGTCTTGGGTTAAATGATGACTGAGTTGTGTCGTAAGCATGTGTACAATTACCAATTTGCCGTTTGCGTGCTACTAGTCAGCAAGAAATAGTGGAACGCCATGTACAACTGCTCGAAACTGAAATTCTGAACTTCAATGTTAGAAGATTCATTATCGTGAAATATTTGCTGATTTCTTTGCAAAATCCCACAAAGAATCTTATTTTATCCACACATGGCACACCCAAAAGCAGATTATCGTAATTCGTTTCTTCGTAAAGCGAATTGTGTGTTGTATGCCGTGTTCTATTTTATAGATATGAACTAATGACCATATTTCTGACGGTTTTGAAGGCTCACTGAACCTGATCTTACTGTCTCCACCTGACGATGGCAAACAGCCTGAAACCGGTAGTGATGTGTAAGGGATGGGGATGTGAGCACCACAATACTTACGTTAGTTGATTGTGCTACGTAGCTAAGGGCTGGAATTAAGAATTTAATATTTTGTTCACCTACTATGTTAAATGCAAGGCAGATATTCCGTTAAAAGAAAGCATTCCTATTATATGCAGTGAACGATCAAATGTATTAGAGCTTCACTGTAGAAGGGATTATACAAGGACGGCTAGCTCTGACAAGAGCGAAGATTTTGCAAAACCCTCGCCTGTGTGAATATAAAGCTTAATATTTTTAATTATCTACTACTGATGAATAGTCTCAAAATAAAAAAACGACCAAACATGACCATCACTTATTCTATTAAGGATAATTATTGGTAATATATTGAAAAACATTTTTGTAAATCACAACACAAAAATCTAATTTGACGAAGAAATGATGGAACGTCAATACTTTACAAGCAAACAATCTTTAAATATGCTGCCAATTCTTGAAATTTCTGTAGCCTCCGTTCTTTCATACTGTCATCTTGAAAATGATGTCGTATTTAAGACAATAAAGACGAACTATACCATGTGAATTTCCAGCAAATCAATTTGCTGGGGAATAACTACGCTTCCTAATCTGTGGTTTCAGCGATATGGAATAAAACGGTTACGTTTCATTTAAAATTCATGTCGAATTTTATTGAATAATTTTAGATAACTGATGTACATTTAACATTCATTCGCATTTTGAATGTTGTAATTGTTTTACATTTGCTTCCAGTATATTCGCAATATTTAAACTTGGAAACTCCCTCATCCGATAAATTGATGTGTCTACAAGCGATAGATAACAGTAGCACTGGCAACCACGAAAGATTTGCTTCGATTGGCTGGCATTGGTCGGCGCGAGAGCGGTCTGGCCATCTACAGTGCACACCAATCGAACGGCCCTGAGCGGATCGATACGTCGACGAGCAGCTGATAACAATGGTTATTCACGTTGGTCCTTTGGCAACAGTCTGGCTGAAATTACGTAGACCATCTAGCTGAATTGGTGTTCACCATGAACTCAATTCCATGTGCTCAAAGTGTAACATAATCAAGCTTTAAACCGGACAACGGTTGACCTAAAGTCTGAAATTAACGGAAACATAAAAATCAATAACATGCAAACAGCTCCAAAAACTTCTCTGAGAAGTCATTATGTTGACCTTATTTGACCTCTTCTTCAAATCAAGGTGTGGCTTGGTTTTATGAATTAGTCACCTCAGACTAGCACTAGCAAAATGAATAATCCGAAGTTTAATATTATTTGATTGCTTATAGTCATTCAGAATTTGAGTTTAACGTTAAAGAAATGCGACTTTCGTTTGAGTGTTACTACAACTCGTCAGAATTAAATTTATTCATAAAAATATGCGGATAAACAGTTCATGCTATACAAGACCACGAAAATGTAAGCCGAGATTGTAAAAATGTTGTAAAATGTTCTCGAGGATAACCAACGAACGTTAAATTATACAAGTGATCAGACAGCACAACGTGTTTAATTAATCCGTTCCACACTGTGGACAAAAACGCTTATTCACAGCATTTCAATCTGCTATTTTGTTGACAGATTTTGAGGAAGTGATCGAGCAGTTGTGGGTAGTGAGAAGTTTAATAATTGTCTTCATAGATGGAATATTGTCGTGAATACTGTTAAAAATAATGGTACATCGTTTTCTAAGCGTTCTGCGAATGCTAAGGCGCGTTTCGTTGTGTTGCTTGCGTTCCCTTTACTTACAACAATACAATAATCATTTGTAAAAGTCCCAGGCTTGATTCAAAATAATAATAGATGTGGCGACTGACACAGGCGGGCTAAGGAGGAGATATTCGCCTTTAGGCTAAGCACGCTTCATCCTTCGTGGTATCCTAAGAAACGTATAATCGATTGACATTCACTAAGCCGGTGAAATTTGAGGGTAATCGACTGTCGACAGTTTGTTATCGGAAAACGGAGGGGATTGATGTGATTATCATTGGATAGATTGTTTGCTCTATGAAGCGGAAATGTAATAGACGTTACGGATGGAATTTCATCTGCTCTCGGTTACAATATTTTAAACAGAGCTTGAACTATGAACCCACTTTTGAATAAAGCAGATCCAAATCGTAAGAACTCTACTCAATGAGTGAACACAGCACTAAAATGGTGGTGAATAAAAAAGCGCGTAAAAATGAACATTTTGTCCACTGCAATCATAGGAACATTGTACGTTTGATTAAACAGGTTTCGTTGCGCCAGCCTTACCCAACAATGATGTCAAAATTCAACATTTGTTTAATCTTTAAGGACATTTCTAAGATCATTCTTGAACGCATTTCGCTCCGCGCGACCGAGCCATGAGGACCGTTATCACTAATGCGAAGCATCAGTTGTACGAACAACATTTGGATGCAGCTAAAACTCAATTGGACGATTCCCATGTAGTCTTAGTCGATCAACTTCGATTCCTGTAAAACCTACATACAGCTGTAACCATTCGAAAATAACTATCGTGTTCATTAAACTATCACATTTTGTACATTGAATAAATTTCGCAGTAAATTAATCACCAACTTGTTGTTGTTGGCCTCCTTCGGTCGATGTCGACCATGGATGTACATCACAATCTCATAAGTTTTCTTGTTCTACAGATTTTGAATGACTAAACAGTCTGATTCGAAGGAAAATCTCTTTCGCAGCGCTTGCAGCGATGGCCAGAACTAGGTTGTATGGCGTCAGTTGCACGCGGGCAGCGTGGTCTGCGTTCAGCAGTTGAGAGCTCTGTCTGCTCCTCCCAAGCTTGCAGACAACGCTTTACACAATGCCTCAAATGTGAGCGGTCAAGAGCAAGTTCTTCCCAACTCGCGTGATTAATGCCAAGAGCTTTCATTTCTCCTTTGCAAACATATTTGTAGCCCAAGTGCGGTCTGCTAAATGTTCGACTTACTAATTACAACTCACCATAGAGTAGATCTTTCAGAATACGACCATTTTTTATTCTGTATTTAAGACCAAGCCACCACAGGAGGCGCTGTCGTAATAGTGTGAACATTATCTGTAGACCAGCTTTTGAAAGCACTTCAGCATTAGTCACTCTGTCCATCGACGATATGTTCAAGATACGACGGATGCTTAGTAGATGGGAAGCATTCATCTTCCGTTAGTATCTTGAGTGGGTGGTCCAAGTTTCACTGATGTACAGTAAAGCATTTAGTACGCACGCGCGGTATACCATCATCTTTGCCTTCATAGTGAACTTGCGGTTACCCCAAACACGAGAGTTCAATCAAGACAAAATGACAGCTGCTCTGTCATTCCGCTTATAAATTTCCGGTTCTTGCCGAGGGTTACCCGCAATGGTTGAATAAAGATATGTGGAATGATGTACTGGTTCAAGCAGACAGTTTCCGAAAGTGATAATTGGAGGTGACCAAGAACTTTGGACTTGCTGATGCTGATTGTTAGCTTAAAGTCGTTGCATGTCAACGAAAAACAGTACACAAGAGACTGGAGGTTTTCATAGGAGTGAGCAATAATGGCTGCATCGTTTGCAAGCAGCAGGTCACGGATTAGCACATCCCGTGACTTGGTTCGTGCTCTCAACCGGCGTAGATTGAAAAGCATGCCATCACTTCGCATGTTCTCGTCCTTTAAACTTGTTTCAGAAGCAGAGCAAAAAGATCCCGAACAGCATTGTAACAATAACACACCATTGGTTGAGGCCTTGGAGAATTTCGAGGGCTTCTGAACTGAAACCGGTAAAATGGACTGAGCCGTTCATGCCCGAGTTAAACTGAGTAGTGATTTTGAGCAGTCTTAAGGGGTAGTCTATCAGATCAAGCATTTTGAAAAGACTTTGTCTGCGGAGGTAGTCTAAAGCTATCGTTAAATCAATATAAACAGCGTATAATGACATCCGCTGTTCCGGACAATTTTCTCAAAGTTGTCTAAGGGAGAAGATCATGTCAACGTTTGATCTTACCTTGCGAAATTCACATTGTGATTTGCAGTAAATTCTATCTGCTAAACTTGTAGACGGATCTGTAAGACTTTAGCAAACTATTTGTCTAAAACATTTAGAAAGGCAATTCATCTGTTATCGTTGCTTTTGCCGCTATCCACTGTATTCTTATATATCGTGATAAGCTTTGTGTATCGCATCTCTTGTGGGACACACTCCTCCTGCTAGCACTACAGAAGCAAATGGTGAAGAGGTTGTAATAATTCTGCTCTAGAGTATTTAATGAGCTCAGATGAAATTCCGTCGTCACCAAGTGGCCTTCCCATTCGCTAAGCGGTCGATTGCCCTATTGAGCTCATCAAGAGTAGGGGAAGTATCCAGATATTTAAAAGTCGGCAACCGCTTGACGTTTTCAAATACATGCAGTAAATCCGTACTGTCCCTAGAGTAGAGAGAGGAGAAGTGCTCTACCGATCTTTCCATCTGCTGAAGTTTATCGGATTACCAAAATAGAGATTTAGTGGGAGCCGTTCTAAGTTTGTTTAGACCATTGGCTCTGTTAATCCCAATATGCATACCGGGAAAATTTCCAGCATCCGCAGCTTTTTGGATACTGAGTCTAATTTCAGTCCATTGGTCATTTGCACCTCGTCTTGCAGTCAGTTGTACCTTATTTTTAGCTGCTCTTAGAAGTCGTATGTTTTCATCTGTTGGCATACCTTTGAACCTCAAGAATGCTGACCGTTTTTCATCAAACATAGCAGTCATCTCAGAAGATTTTGCTTTGTACTAGTTGGAGTTTCGAGCTTCCGTCGGAGCGTAAGTTTTAAGTGCGACTCGGCATATGCAGCTTTTTAGCGATTTCCGGTTTTCTGAAGCCGAGTCAACTGTGGTTGTCTTGTTGAACTCGGCCATGAAAGCTCTTGCAAATCGCACTGCTATATTGGGTTCGCACTTATACGTGACTTTTATCATTAGTTTAGCAGAAAATTTGGTGTGGATGAATCTTGACAATAATAGCTTCAGTTTTGCTAGACGCCACCTTATTTACTGCGGTCTGCTTAGATCTAGGCGGGTGGTAGCCGTCTAATGATACCTGAAAATCTCTCCCATCTTCAAAAAGAGCCCCAGACGCTACACTATACACCAGTCTGGCCATAGCTTTTAACCGGTATCTGATGCCTCTCGTTTTATTATACATTTGAGCGGAATGGAGTGTCCCCTCTATTGGTGCATTCAGATACACGCCGCGGCAGTTCAATATGGAGAACTAGCTGTTGCCCATGCAGCAAGTGCATCCTCTCCAAGGCACCACCAGAACCAAAGGTACAGCTAGGCTGATATGTTTGGACAACGATGCCGTAGCAGATGTTGGCAGGACGATTTTGAATACAACTGCGGACTGCCTATGGGCAATCCGGCTCCGGATTTTTCCTCGAGGTTTACTCCTGAAGCTATTACCATTATTTGATGTAGCCACAAGACAGTGGTGATTTGAGATAGGCGTTTTTCCTTTCTCTAGGTGGACCGCCTTCATGGACTTACGAGATCAACTTGCCCGAAGCAATCATGTTTAAAAATGCTAGTCAGCCGCCTACGCCCTTTCTTCTTTCAGTAGAAGCAGTTCCACCGAGACACACAAGCTGACGCGCGCAGGCAGAGGGCAATGTTCGTTGTCAGAGGCTATATGAGACGCGCGTCATTAGAGCATTTTTGGAATTGGGAGCTTAACACTAGAAAAGCACCGGCCGTGAAAACCTAGGAACGGTAACGGGTCTTAATTTACCAGCAGACTTTGGTCTCCACATTTGAACATAATAATAATTTATTCTTGGTGAACCAAGGCATGAAATATATGATCACGTTTTCTGAATGTTTGCAGTAAAATAATGAGATTAAATTATTGGCGGAACTTTCAAATCCAGAAATGATTTTTTTCAAAATTGGAAATGGTATGCTACATGGGTAGGAAAATGTTATAAAATATTCACGAATAACTAGATTCCATTCAGATCGAGTTTCCAGACAAGATAATAAGAAGAGTACAAGACGATGAGAAGAACAAATGTACGAAGAAAATTAAGCAAAGTATTACATTGTTATGCTGTAGAAAAATGAATAAACAGCATCAATATAAACATTGAAATTTTTTAATTCAAAAGGTGGGTATTGCAAAATAGGAACTGAATGATCAGGCTGGAATGAAGTTACGTTTATTCGGTACCGGGGTTGATGTTGTGCGCTTGGGTGAAAGGATAAACTGCCACGACTTCTAGGGCATTGGATAGAAGATCAGTTTGCCGATTGTATTGAATCCGTTACGTTAAGGGACTCGCTGAAATCGGACGGCATTGGTGAAATCTTAAAGTCAGTTAAATTGCGATTTCCTAAGTAGATTTACTGGAATAGTTCGAAACATTCTTGTCATCAGCAAGGTGAGAGGTCATTAGGATAAAATTTGCGAAAACAAAGTGAAGCACAGTTGTGAAAAGATAATCAGGGTATGTTGATGTTCAGGTACTCTAGGCCTAATGACACCATATTTTCATTCTGTTGATAGGTTTCCCGTTTATACGATTGTGGAAAAAGCATGCTTAAAGGTTCAATTGATATATTAATAATATTAATTGGAAAATGACTCTTTTCTTTTAAACGGATTTTTATCAATTATATTAATTTCTCCCCAAAGTTAGGATAAAGTGAAATGTAAGAAATCACACAAGCCTGATCCAGGCAAGGTGCCACTCAAGAAATACTGTACGTGGGCTAAAACAATGCTAAGCTACACAGGCCTATACAGACGCAATTCAAATTAGAAAATGAAGTAAGATAATGGACGAGGAGATCCCAACATCCAATATCAAATTGTAATGCGCATCTTTAACTCGGTAACATCCGTCGATTGATCAACCTTTTATCGAGCCCTGGTAAGGAACGAAAGAGTTTCTGAATTTAATAGTTCTTGAATAAGGAATAAAATGTTGGCTTCGTGTGGAGAGAAAAGATTTACTGGTAACAAAAGGCCTTGTTTAGTGGATGTGAACTATGAGCAGAAAGGATTTTGATCAGTATGTTGGATTCACAAGAGTGATGATCGACAATAGTGTCTTAATTTAAATCCGCGGAAACACATTTTAAACTTTTGATAAGCACGATACCTCTTCTGATTATCAGACGATTCTTTTCCGGGCGGCCGATAATGCGTAAAGGAGGTGTGAAACGAAGCATGAAAAACAACAAGTTGATTTACATTAATTGTGATGGGAGAAGACGTAGGTGAAAAGCATAGAATGTGTGACAGCATAGAATGTGTGACAGAATGAACGTTCCAGCTAAGATTGTCCGACATTTTAGAGCCCAGAAACTTGAAGCTAATACATCTTCTTAACACCGAGCAATTGAAAGAAACACGAGGAATGTTCTGATGCAGAGTTAAACATCTCTGTCCAAACATGTTGGAAAATACCATTTCGTTGCATTTTCTTGAATTCAAGGATAAACCATTTGTCGATTAATATTGCCTAATGCTTCTAACCATTGATTCCAAATAATACTGGTTGACTGGACTTTTTTGGTTCAATGCAACTGCAGCATCGTCGATGTATTTAATAATAAGTGCATAATGGTTACAAAGAAAATTTGAAATGTATATAAAAAATAAAAATGGGGACAATGTTGCACCCTGCGTAAAATTACAGGCAATCGTTATCGCGCAAGAGCCTCTGTAATTCGCGACCTATCTTTTAGACGATCTATGAATCAGAATGCAATCAAACGAATAATGTTTGATGGAATACCACATTCAGATTTTTTAGTAAGGTATAATCCAGAAAACAGAGTTGTACAGCTTTCAATTTACTGTCCAGGGAACGTGTAATGTGATCTGCGAGCAAAGCAATAGGATCTGCTGTTGAACGATTCTAACGTTAGGCAAACTGATAAGAATTATTTACCTGACAACTGGGAGACTGTCGTCATAACACAATGCTTTCAAGTACTAAAACAACTGCGGTGTGTACGTGATCGGGGACGTTTACCAGGATTTTCTTAGGAATCGGGGTTATACAGACAGGTTTCCAAAAGTAAGGCATAGTCGCTCTTTCCATGCACCAGCGTATTTCTTTAACAGGGTGAGAGTTTATATGGTCCTTCGTCCTTAGAGTGTGCGACAGCCGAAGATGCACAAAAGACCTCAGGTACGTTGTTGAAGGACAAAATAGAAAACGAAGATTGGTGTAAAAGTAAGTTCTGTTGGCTGTCATTATCTGCCATTTGTACCACAAAAGATTCATCCAGGTAATTGATGTGGAATGTAGATAGATATTTCTCATTGTCTTTTTAGCAAATTTGATTTAGCGCACGACATAAGTGACGACTGTCTTTCTTGTCAAGAAGTGTATTCGTACACACATTCTCTTGACATCGTATTTCAAGCCAAATTGACAGGGAATGCTTGGTAACAGCATCTTGATCATCTTTTACAAACCTTTCTCTTTCAGTCTGCGTACAAACTTTAGTATGGCGAAAAAACAATGGAGATAAGCAAAACAAATTTCAAAACCAAATTTACATAGGATGTTACAATATCACGTTATTAGGAACATTTTGTTGAATAGTTGGAGTTGTATTGTCAGAGGTTTCCATCGAATGCTCGATCTCTTCTTGACTTCCAGAAAATCTAATTTACGTAAATCCGCTTCTCCTTCCCCCTTTCGGCGCTTCAATTTGGTAACTGCAGTCATCAATATCACTCGATTTTCAGGAGTCACATCCTCTAATATTCTTCAAGAATCTCTTTTTAATCTATAGTATTTCGTAAAAATTATTGCTGTTTGATCTTTGGAACCCAGCACAAAGTTCAATAGTATTGGACTGTCATTGTAGGTGACCGGCCTCCATTTTAATCGGAAGGCTGAAATATCCGTAATTACATCGTCCGCTTGATCACATATTTTAATAAATGTCGAACGCAAAAATTTGCGATCTCCGTCCATGCGATCTACTGATAACTCAGCAGTTTGTTCCGGGACGTATATTACCACCACGCAGTGACTCCGTGAATCATTTTTTATTGAACGGGCGTGGTAGAGATTATACATGTTTCTGAATTCGATCTCAACTTGAGATGACCATGAGGCAGAGAAACGGTATCTGCATCTCATTAGCACCACATGTTGATCAGTAGCACCTAAGACATTCTGAGTGGGTGGCTATCTGCTGCACGTTGAAATCTTTCCAAATTCCCGTACAGCAACAGTGAATCCATCGAGAGCAGTTGTTACACTAGATAGCCCATATTTTCTGGGATACCTTTTTACATTTCGAGCAGTCGTACGGATTTTCGCTTATATTGGTTCTTCTGCTTCTTCTTCTTCTGAATCGAAAGCAGAAGGGATAGAATCCCGTTTGAGCTTCATTACAGTAATAGACATGGGTGACTTCTGCTGACAAGGCAAACCCTGAGAGTAGAGGAACCCACACCATATCACTTCGGGGATCAAGTCCATCCGTCTCAACAAATGCTGATCCAACGCGCTTTTGAATAGCTGTTCAGATGGTAGAGACAGGAGCCCTTTCGGTAGAGAGTTCCAAGTGTTCCCCACCCGCGTGGATAGCGTGCTCACATTACTCAGCTTCAGCCTTCTAGACTTCTGCAACCTAAAGTCATGTCCACGAGTCCTCGACTCACCTACTAATCGGAAGTACTGGAGAAACTCGTCTCCATATTGACCGAGAAGAATACGGCGTGTCAGGAGCAGGTCATATCTTTCCCTTCGAAGTTCGAGGGGTATATTTTCAGCAAGCTCCTCCTATCCTCGTACGCGAGTTAACGCATTCCACAAACAATCTTGGTGCCCCTCCTTTGTACCCTCTCCAAGGTGTCGCATTCGCCTTTGGACTGAGGAAATGCAACAGGTAGCCCATATTCCAACAGAGGACGAATGTACACAGAGAAAAGTGTCTGGAACATTTGCGGGGTAATGGACGTGAAGGAACACCGAATCGACCAGAGCATCCTGGTAGCGCTGCATATTCTCCGACAAGTGTCAGCCTTCGACTTCAAGGAATCCATAACCAGAATCCCTGAGTCTTTTTCGACCGTCACCACTCTAATAGGCTTACATCCAATAAAGTATTCACCACCAGTGTCATCGGAGTTTATCCGCATGACCACTGTCTTGTCCTCATTGATAGGCAGCGACCAGCGATATGTCCAACTGACTAAGTCATCAACTGCTTGTTACAGTTGCTTGTGGCCATCGCAAGAACTGACAGAGGCCCACAGTTTCAGATCATCCGCGAATAAAAGACAATCGATCGCTACCGCGTCCGGAATATCATTCACCAAAACTTTGAATAACAATGGGCCAAGGACAGATCCCTGCGGCACTCCGGAGCCTGCTATCATCTCTGAAGACGAAACTTCATTCACCTCTACACGGTTTAACCGCCCTGAGATGAATGCCTCGATCCATTTAAGTAGACAACCCTGAATACCCAAACCCTCCAGCTTGACGAGCAATCGGCGGTAGGGCACGCGGTCAAACGCCTTACTAAAGTCGATAAAAATGACATCGACCTCTTGACCAGAATCAGTCAAAGCACACCAACTTTCTCGCGCCAGGAGCAGATTACTTACGCATGAGCGATTTTTGGTGAATCCATGTTGTTGTGGGCACCAACGCCCACACTCCAAAAGAAAGTGCTCTAATTTCCTTTTGATCAGCTTCTCTAAAATTTTACCGATCACAGAAGTCAATGTGACCGGCCTGTAATTAGCAGGATTACTCGGGTCCCCACTCTTAAACATAGGTTTAATAATACCCTGTTTCCATTCGTGTGGCAAGACCCCTAATGTTACAGATTTTGTAAACAACCGGGCCAGCGGAACGCACAACACTTCTGATAGTGCTCGTAAAACCAACGGATGAATACCGTCTGGTCCTGGCGCGGATTGTGTGTCTAACTGTTCCAACAGGTGTCTA
>JACCGJ010004026.1:0-18900 GCA_013407085.1 Atriophallophorus winterbourni | reverse complement strand
CCCCATCACCCTCCTTCTCATTATCTTCAAGACTATGAAGATCATATTGGCGGAGGCCATAATGAATCATCTCGAAACTAACAAACCCTTGAAACGTAAAAACATGCGTGATGCAGACATCGTTCCTGCACCTTGGATCTCATACTGGCAGGCGACGACCGGACCAAAGCATGTGATTACGGCTTAGCGGTATATATTATTTACCTCGATTTTTCAAAAGCATTTGAATGCGTCGATCAGAATAAACTAATGCCCAAGCTAGAACTTTATAATATTGGTGGCTCCCTTTTTTCTTGATAGAACAATTTTTACACAACCGAACATACCGTGTACGTGTCAGAGATTCTCTTTCAGAGAGCTTTCCAGCAACCTGTGATGTCTCAAAATGATACGTGCTAGGCCCACTTTTATTTCTGATTTTCGTCAATAATATCGTCATTTCTTATATTCGCGGATGATATCAATATTTGGCAAAGTTGGGGGACATTAGTGTAGCACGATAAATTGCGGATTGCTCTAGATTTGCTTCACAACTGGTCGAATGTAAACCGCCTGTCTGTCAATATATACAAGTGTCACATACAGCGACTGGATTAACCGCAACGCACAGCTACAAAGTTCATTCCAGGTTTTTCCAAAATAGCCTAAGTAGAACGTCTGAGGATTTTAAACTTTTCTCCCTCTAATACCGTCATCCTGTAGTGTTGAAAAGTATTAACTTTTTAAACATAAATAATTGAATCCTTGATTCCTTGAATATAAATTCAAAACAAAATTTCAGAAAAGCGAGGAACAAGACACGATATGAGGTTATAATTTCTAAAATGAATGATGATTACTGACCGTTTTGATTGATAAATTCAATATTACGAATTGCTGTAAACGAAAATGTTTAAACAAGAGATTTAACGTTAAACCCGGCATCATAATTCGGTTAAATAGTTTGCTTCTAGTTCAAGTTCAAGTTCAAGTTGCTTAGTGCTGAAGGTAGCTAAAAGCCAATCACGCGCCCAGATTTCCTTCGATGGTATGCGGTTGAGCAGCCAGCACTTCGATATCGAGTATAAAGTTCGTACTTTTCACACGTTCTTGTTTCCGGATATGTGGAAAGGAAGGTAGGGTTTCTCTTCACCAGCACGGTGTGAGGTCAGTTAATCCGGAAACAATGTAATAATATGCTTGAACAATATATGGTGTATAAAATCACTAGCCTGGTTGAGGCAAAGTGAAACACAGTCATAGACTGGGCTAATTTGCTGTCAGATTGCCCAGGACTTGTTTTTATTAGACAATGTTCGGAAATCTGATAGACCATTTAACGTCTAATTCCATTTTAAAGCTCAACACATTTGGGAGGCTTACTATAGAATCTAGAAGCTTGTTCCAGTAGTTGACCACACGGTTGCTGAAAAGGTGCTCACGTGCCAGCAACCTGAGCCTACTCTTAAGAAGTTTTATAGAATTACCCCTTGTAGCTGCTTTAGGGGCAAGTTTAAGGATTTCAGTAATAATATCACCCGTAAGACGCTTTAGAATCTTAAAGGCTTCTATCCGGTCAGCTTGTAGCCGCCGTCTCTTTAGTGAGAACAAACCGAGGTCCTTGAGTCTTGCCTCATAGGTTTTCCTGCCTGACCCTCAAACACCCTAGTCGCAAGGCGCTTTTTTCAAGTATGGTGCCCAGGATTGAACACAGTATTACAAGTGAGGCCGCACAAATACTTTCTATAAGGGAATGAAGATTGAAGCTTTTCGGCATGATAACGCTGAGCGAAGTATGAACAATTCTCTGCAAGCCTTGTTTGCAGCTTCGGCACATTGAGTAGCCAACTTAAAATCGCCTGTTATAGTAATGCCAAGATCCTTCACTTTCTGAGCAGCAGCTCTTCTGATAGTTCCTTCGCAGACTTCTAGTTGGTTTGTCACTAAATCAGTCGTCAGAACGCAGCTCTTCCTCAAGTTTGGTAGCAAATCCAAGGTCTTTGTTCACTCGATTACTTTTTCTAAATTATAGATAAGCGTATCTCTACTGTCGGTTCCTAGGATCTTAACATCATCAGCAGCAAACAGGAAACAACGTGATCTCAAGCAGGCTGCCAGGTCGTTTACAAAAATAAGAAAAAGTAGTAGACCAAGTTACGAGCCTTGAGGCACTCCACTGAGAATCAGTTATTCCTCCGAGCACAACCCTGCAATTCTAACAAAGTTAGTGCGATTAGTTTAGAAGCTGTCTAACCATCGATGTTGTTCACCTGTAACGCCACACATATTTAGTTTATGCAGAAGGTACCTATGGTTCACTGAGTCAAATGCCTTTTGAAAATCAAGATAGCATGCTTCGACTACTCTCCCTTCATCGAGGCGTAATATCACTTCATCTAGAAAGCTTAGAAAATTTTTTAGGCAGGACCTTCCTTTCCAGAATCCGTGCTGGGCATCGGATAGTAAGAAATCGTAAGAAATGTTTACATACCTGGTGCCTAATGAATTTTTTCAAGCACTCGCAAAAAATGCTTGTCAGGCTTACTGGCCTGTGTTGGCGTACATCCGAAATGGGACCCTTTTTGTATATGGCTACTAATGCCGCTCGTTTCCAATCATCCGGTAGTATACCTTGGAGTAATGTAGCTTCAAAATGATTTCTCGTTGCAGGGCGGACTATATTCGCGAGCGGTTGAAGTATAGCCAAATGTATACCGTCGGGGCTAGCCGACTTAGTTTTATCCAGCTGCGACAGAACTGTGGTGACCATTTCCTGATTAACCTCCACCGAGCTAAAGAGAGGTGCTATGCACTTGTAAGTTTCTAAACGGTTATCTGAATTGCGCCGATAAACACTGCAGAAGAATAAATGCAACGCATCGGCTTTTTCCTGTGCAGTCAAAACCGTGTTGCCATCATCCAGCACTAACTTAACTATTTCTTCTGTTATTGATCGTTCGGACTAAACATTGCCATAAAACGCTTTCAAGTTATTCTTAGCTTTTTTGCAAGTCTGGATTCAATGTCCCTTTTTGCTTTACTTTGCAGCGTAACAGCTGAATTTGTGGTATGTATGTACTGCAGTCTAGATCTGTGAGTTCCAGTGTATTTGTAAGCCCTCCAGCTACGGTGACGACATTTAATAGCCTTGCGAATAGACGCGCTCCACCATGGGTGTCTTCCTCGCGTTCTTGCTGGTTGTAAAGGAGCAAAACTATCCTGTAGTTGTAAAACGTGCCCTTTTATAATATTCCACCTAATTTCTACACTAGGTTTAATTCGTCTTGTTCCCAACTCAGATTCATTCCTTGAGTTTGTAGTTGGACAATGTCCATTAGACCAAATTTGCGAGACAACTTCACTTGGTGACTAGGATGCACTAAATTTCAGTCCAGAAGAATTACAGCGTGGTCACACTTGCCTAGTAGCGAAAGGTATTTCAATTCAGTTCAGTTGGCACAGGACTGTAAATGGCTGATAATCCAATCGAGCGTCCAGAATTTCGGTCGGTGAAAAGCTTCAAAGGAGCGCCCACCACTGACAAAGTTGGTTCATTCTTTACTGGTATCCTCGTCGTATGCGATTGTACGTCCGGTGTTTTACAGGCCGTTCTTCGGTCCCAGAATTCGTAGCTGCGACTGAGAAAAACGGAAAGGGTTTCTCTTCACCACGACGATGAGAGGTTAGCTATGGAAAATTGGTGCGTACATTTAAAACATGACATTTAAAACGAGTCATTACAAAACAGGGTTTTTAAATCGTAGTAAGGACCATATAACTTCAAAATAAACAAAAAAGGACAATTCTGTCGTCAGACGACCTGTATATTCACGGAAAATGTCTAGGAACAGCTGATGCCACAAGGTATCTAAACCCATTTCGAATGCACCTATTGATGTGCAAGCGATTTGTTCCTCAGGTAGATTGTTCCAGAAGCTTACCACTCTTTCGGTGAAAACGTTTTGCCTAAGATTCAGACGGCTGTGGTTTTTCGCGAGCTTTAATGTATGTCCTCTTGTTGAAGGGTTGATGTCTCGAGAGAACAGGATTTGACAACCCTCGTCGCCTAAGCCTTTTAGGATTTTAAAAGTTTCTTTAAGGTCACCCCGTAGACGCCGACGCCGAAGGGAGAAGAGACTCGAAGAAGTTGAACGTTCTTCGTAGGGTTTCCCAAACATACCTTCAACCATTTTGGTAGCCAGGCGTTGGACTCTTTCTAGTAGTAATATGTCATTTTCAAAGATGGGGCTCCAGACTTGCACGCAGTATTCTAAATACGGCCTGACAATCGCCGTATATAAAGCGATAATCACTTTCGGCGTTCTACATGTCAGAACGGATTTAAGCATAAAGAGTTATCATCTAGCTTGTTGTGCAGCTGAGACACACTGCCCAGCCCATTTGAAGTCCATTCTAACAACTATACCCAAATACCTAACCATCTGAATAGATTGGAAGTCGATCCCACCGTTATTCGCAGTTACTCTAATTGTGTCAACTGCTGCAGACAACAGATGACATTTACTATAGTTCAGAGGAAGATCACAATCCGTGCGACCATTTAATGACCTTTTCAATATCTTTCAACAAATCTTCGTGAGCACTGGATCCGATGAATTTGACATATTCAGCAAACATGTGACAAGGACATGACAACTGCGATGCCAGATCATCGATGAAGATCAGAAAGAGTATTGGGCATAATACTGAACCTTGTGTGACTTCACTGGTAACTGTAGCGAATACAGAGGTAGTATTGCCTACACGAACCTGAAAGGATCTTTTACGAAGAAAACTGGTTATCCAGTCGTGAAGCTTACTAGATATGCCTTTGGCCGTAAGCTTCATCCCTAGGAAGCTGTGACTAACCGAGTCGAACGCCTCACTAAAGTCTAAGTAAAAGACCTCTACCCGTCCGCCTTCATCCAGTGTCTCGGAAACTCTATCTAAAAAGCATAAAAGATTTGAGAGACACGACCTTCTTTTAAGAAAGCCATGTTAAACCGTGCTTAATGATGAATTTTGCACGAAGTGGTTGCACAACCGATCCCTGATAAGGTTCAACTTGAAACACTAGTCAAGATTACCGTTCGGAAATTCTTAACTATGTTTGCGCAACCTCCCTTTGGAATGGATACAACAATGGCTTTCTTCCAGTCATCTGTTAGGATGCCTTTGCAGAGCGATTCATTGTATAAATCACATAGAGACTCTGCTTATACTTTATATATTTCCTTCACAATTTTGGGATGCACATCGTCAGGTCAGGCGGATTTATTTCCGTCTAGATTCTTCAGGATACTAGCGACATCATCCGTGCAAAAAACCGCTCCGCCTAGAGAGGCACCCATTTCCGTACTAAGAGTTGGGACTGTGTGAATCGCATCCCCGCTATCCATTCTATGTACGCTTTGAAAATAATCCAGCAGAGTTGCTGCCTCTTCGGGGTCAGAATCGGCTTTCTCGCCATTGTCTAATATTAGGGTACCTATGTGCTCCCTTGTCTTACCCTTAGACTGAACATAACTAAAATACTTCTTAGGGTTCTTTTTAGCAGAGTTCGCTAGGTAAGTTTCGTAGCTTCGCTCAAGCCTCTGTTGTAGCTTTACTGTGTAGTTTCTCGAAGCCTTATAGCACGACCAATTTCTATAGGTTGGTAATACTGTACATCTCGGCAAGTGTCTGTTGCGCCTAATAATGTTGCGTCGCACCGCAAAAGTCCACCAAGGTGGCTTGTACATTAGCTGTACAAGTTGAAAAGGACAATATTAGGTCTTGAAGACTTAAAATTTTGCGCTTAATAACTGACCATTTAATTTCGATATCATTGGTTTCAGAGAAACAGTCACATCGTGAAGTGGAAAGCCGTACAGCATTCCAGTCAACTCGATTTAGATTACGCCTGTATTTGACTGGTAGCTTATGAAAACAGAGAATTGCCTATAATATTATGGTGACATGGTCACTTTTCCCCGAAAGTGAGTCGTAAGAGAGGTTTTGGACATCTTCAGGACCTATAGACAAAAGTAGGTCTAGTGTAGATGGTGAATGTCCATCTTTGTACCTAGTTTTCTCACTTACGTGCTGATGAAGCGCACTGGAGTGCATCCAATCGAGATATACCTGGGAATTTCTATCAGAGGATGTCTGAGTGTCCCCATCAATACCCGGTAGGTTGAAGTAACCTATTAAATAGACTCGTGGGGCAGTTCTGAGCAACCTGGTAAGAAGTTCCCTAAGTTCCTGGTCATCCTCCTCAGAAGCGCCGGGTGCCCTGTATAAGCAGCCTAACGCAAAAGAGAGCTTACCGTCTGTGACGATTGTCTAGACCAGCTGGATGCCAAAGGTGACCATTTTGATGCCAGAGTCTTGGTATTTAATACCATGTTGTAGTAGTATTATAGCTCCTCCTCCGCGTCTACCATCTGGTCTATCCGATTTGATGGCTGTATATGTCTTCTACTGAACTTATTTAACACTTTAATCGAACCTGGAATCTTCCATTTAGAATGAAAACACTCTGTCCTTACACCCAGACATAAATCTGGCTCGAAGCACATGGTATCAAATTATAGCCCAATTAACCACACATCAATACTATCTAGATTACTTAAAAAAAAGTAGAAAAAGCTATCTTAAATCACTTATCTCCAAGTTTCTTCTCTAGAGCCTAACATGGTTTTCTGAATAAATGATCTTGCATTACATGCCAGCTTGAATACCTAGAATATATTACTTCATCGATTGAGGAAGGTTTGGCAGTTGTAGTTGTCTTCCTAGACATAACTAAAGCATTTGATACTGTTCCTCATAAGATATTATTATCGAAACTTGAATCATACGGCATCGGTGGTAATCTTCTTTCCTGTTTAACTTCTTTTCTAACTGATCGCACTTACTCTGTTGAAGTTAATGGCAGTAGATCACGCAGCCTTTCTATTCCCAGTGGGGTGATTCAAGGTAGCGTATTAGGCCCCTTAATGTTTCTTATATATATCAATGACATACATAGCAATCTGTTATATTCGCTGATGACATGAAATTCGTTATCACTTTCCCAGCTAATCAAGCTCAAGCTTATATAGCTCGACTGAACAATGATTTAGCTGCACTTGCAGATTGGGCGACAAATAACGGCCTAACGTTCTCAACAGCTAAATCAAATTTCGTGCCTATAGGATGCACGATACAAAAGAACTCAATCCTTCCTAACAAAAACGCAATTCAAATGATTGATAGCACGCGTGATTTAGGATTTCTATATTCTGCATTACTCACTTTCAACGAACAGATACGTCACCTAATTACTGAAGCTAAGCAAAGTATGAATATTATACAACCTCATTGTAAAATAGAAATGTATATATTGTTCACCATTCCTATTCTAGACTATTGTAACATAATATATACCAATATAAATAAATCCGATAGCATAATTTTAGAAAAAATACAACGTTCTTTCTCAAAATCCATCTTCGGTTATACCACCGAACAATCTTATAGAGAAAGATGTATAAAACTGAACCTTGATCCATTATGGTTTAGCAGACTCAAAATTAATCTCATCTTATTCTTTAAAATACTGTCAATGGATAATATAGAAATAAGTTCCAATCTTCATATACGACATAATTCTATGCATAGCTTGAGAAACAGTGAAAACACTATTAAATTACCAAGGTTTCGTGCTAAAGTGAGGAGAGATTTCTTCTTGAATAAATATGCTAAACTGTGGAATCTTCTTCCAAAATATATAAGACTCAGTTCCTCTTTAAATAAATTCAAATCACATCTGGCTTCATTCCTTACAATAGCTAAAATTTGCAATCTTCTTAACTTAGATGTTCTCTCTGATGATTTATATAATAATGGCATTCCTGGGTATTGATATAAAATAAAATTTCATAACGTTTGAAACAATATTCTCTCGCTGTCGATTATTTTCTTCACAGCACAATTCTGAATCCGCACCCAAATAAAACGGGCCCCCAGACCTCAATCTAGTGGAATAAATTACCTTCGCCTAGCGGACAGGAAAACGGTTCATATTCAGAAAAGATCAATTTATTTCGAACAATCAAAATGAAAAAGTTTGGAACATCAACAACAGATATTCTTCACTCATCCTTGATTGACCTTATCCGTTAAACATCAGTGCTTCCGGGATCATTCATTGACTTTTCATCGCAATATCAGTGTTTTTGTACTATATCAGATCACGTACGGACTATCTGAAAGCAACTTTTAAATATTGTTAACTTTATAATTTTGGACGTCAAATTCCGCTGAAGAAATGACCTTGAAAATTGTTCTCGCAAATGTTTATACTAAAATCTGATTGTACAAACGTTTTGGAAATTATCCATGTTGTTCAACATGCCTTAGATTTCCAAGAATAAAGTTTATTTATTTATTCATTCATTTATCAACTGGAATATTATTCGTATCTTGAAGCTAGGTCACTGATATACCTAGGATCCTTGATTTATTATTGGAGGCTTTCTGCATTAATTCCAGCCATTTACTACGCACGCTGCAAGCATTTGTGTATAGTTTGCTCACCGCATTTCGATGTACCCCACCTAATTTTGGAGAACCCTCGGGCGCAAAACCCGAGGTATTACAAAGTTTTTTGGTATGTCCAAATTAGTGCTGTGTGGAGAATCTAAGTCGCTGGAAGGTTGTGGCGTAGAGGTTCTTAATGCAGAAGCGTTGAGCGCATACGAATTGAGACTTTCGTTTGCTGCATCACAACTTAGCCAAGATTCGTCCCCCATAATTTCTATCAGCACTTGAGCGTTCTTGATTGAAATATCCGTTGTTGCGGAGTTATTCCATCGGCGTTTATCTGGGTTGCTCTTCGATTTTGCTACGTTGCTACCCGAACGATGGAATGCAAAATAATTTGCTGAAACTGGGCGGCTATCTGGCACCAATCTAAACACACCATTTGTATTGGTATGTATTTGGTTGCCTTTGGGAAGAAACAGCTCTGTCTCTCTGGTTTCTGAATTCCACCAAGATTGGCCTTGCTTGGTTTCCTTTATTGTACAGACCGATTCTATGTACCCTACTATTTGGAGATTGCGCTTAAGGTCTGCTAGACGCAATAAATATTGTACGCATTGGCGATCTAAACTGCGTCGTGATTTAGCCTTCTGTATAAAAGGCTCTTACTCGTTTTGGATCAGAATATTTCTAGTCCTAGTTTTCAAAATTTTCCACACTCGCAATTCGCAGCGAATTGAAGCTAATTGAGAGTTAATAGTCGCTAAATTGCTGAGTCGCGTCTCGGTTTTCTTACTTGTTGGTGAGCGTGGTACCTTATGAGCTGGCTGGCTCTTCTTTTTACGCTGACTAACAACATTGTTGTTATTTTTTTCCCGATTTTCTTTCGCAGAATTTCGCAAACCCACCGGATTATACAAGATTGGTTTGCGCGAGGCCGCAACTAGCGCGTAGGATATGTTGGTTAGTTCCTGCAGAGTTGCGAGTAACTGGGAAACTTGTTTACGTTAATTCTCCCTTGCAACTTATTTGCGCTCCATGCAGACCCTTTTGAACCATGTATGGGCTGCATACACGGTGTAGCGGTCCTTTGGTGTACTAGAGCACTTCTGGTGCTCCCAGCGCATGCAGGTTCAGCACTCGATACCTTTGGCTACATGCATACCACAGCCAGCCTTTAAGCATGGGGAAGTAATGTGAGCGATGATGTAGATATATGAAATGGATAGTTATATTTCAGTAATGCACGTAATATGGATTACAATTTCACAGAATCGGCAAAAATTCGTAATATTTAATCAGAGCCTGAAAAATACAACCACGTTGAACGTAGCGCGCAAACATTTGATTCCATAAATATCTGTTCCATGAGACGATAGCACCAAATCTAAAGTGGACGAATTATGTTTCGACCTAAACTTTGTAGTTCAATGTGCACCGAGCTGAAGTTGGTTAAAAGCCAATCACGCGCCTAGATTTCCTTCGACGGTATGCGGTTGAGCATCCAGCAATTCGATATTAAGTATACAGTTCGTTTGTTTCACACGTTCTTGTGGATATGTGGAATGTAAAGTAGTGGTTCTCTCCACCAGCACGGTGAGAGGTAATCTCTTCAAAAAAACAATGCAATAATATGCGTGAACAATGTTTTATGTATGAAATCACTAGCCTGGTCGAGGCAAAGTGCAGCACAGTCATAGACTGCATGTGGGTTTATACGCTGTCAGGTTGCCAAGGCCTAGACAGAAATGAGATAAAAATGTAACAATACATTTTTTCTATAATTTACATCCGTTGATTCGAAAAAAACGATGAAACTCAGTAGTAGGAAAATCTGCTACTCGAAAGCCTGAAGCGGCGCAGAAATCTATTGAGTCACAGAAGCTAAAATTGAACAGCACATCGCCAGGAGTCTTTCTGTCTCGGTATAGATTAATGTTGAAGAGATATGAGCAGACGTTTCCAGTAGTTCCTCCTCTACGATTGTTGTGGTCTCAATTGTCAGACAACGGTCCATTACATTGACGCAAGTAGCTGCCAAAGCTGATGCTCCTGCTCTAAGTTGCACGCCGAGAACATGTAGCTTCCTCAGGTGCTTCGACCATGTGCCAAGCTGGATTAGTTTCAGAAGCGCGAGAAACCAGTGGCCCGGTATGATACATCCAGGTTGATCGAGTTACACCCAAATTTTATTGCGCTTTCTCAGACCTGTCTGTCTGCGCTTCATGATGTGTCAACAATCATCAGCGAGCAGTAACTCGTCATTAGATTCGATAAGAGTGGCGTTGCTCTGCTCCTTTAGTATGGTTTGTATAATATGTCAACGGGTGTATCTCTTGCCAAGTTATTATAAGTATCTTGATAAGCTACAAGTGACTATAGGCATAGTCACAGAGCAATCCGAAACTTTCCTCCAATGGCTCCATAATTATGCGCTGCAGCAGTATGTGAATGATGGATGGATGCAATCCATCTACTCTTGACTTCGTACTGTTGTCCCAGCTGGAAGCCTTTAGGTATTTGAATTACCTACCACGGTTCGGCAAACATGATCATGTAATGATAAGTTTCGAAGCAGCAATGCATTTTCGCAAATCTTTTACTCGTTCAAGTTGCAATTTTAGGCTTGTAGACTTATGTTTACTCCTACAGACTTCATAAGGTTTCCTTCATTTATCAAGCTATTTCAATGTAAATGCAACTGAGAAAGAATTCACAAGTAAGTTATCACTCACTTCTGCTCATTGTATCCGCTCTAAAGTTACTGAGAACGTTTGTGTTAAACTGCAGTGTTTGCTTAAACATGATTTCGAATGTTCTTTAGCTAGGTATGCCAACTGCAATCCGAATAGTTATTATAGACACGCAACATCAATAAGCAAAACAGTGAAAAGCATAAAAGATTTGAATCCAGTGAACGGAAATGTAGTGAATAAAGACTAGTCTATGGAGACTGTCCTCTTTTAGTTTTTAAGTAGAGGTTCAGGACGAGATAATTTTTCAAATGGAACATCTTGGCTGCGTAGCCTACCACCTAGTGCTCCTGCACTAATATTACTTGAATGAGGAAGAGGTGTATGGCGAACTTAACCGTGTTTGTATCAATAAAGCTGAGGTATTGGATGGCATCCACACAATTATGGTGAAGATTCTTGCATTAGTGCTTACCAAACCGTTTAATTCATGCTTCCACCAATGATTGGGTACTAATGATTGGAAGTTAGGCATAGTAGTGTCGATAAACGCGAGAGGTTGCAGGTGAACTCTTGGTAATTATAAACCAATCAAAATGCCTAGCATCATCTCATATGTTTTGGAAAAACTATTACGCGACAAAATCTGTCAGTATCTTTGTCCGCGTTCTCTACGGAGTGTAACACAAAATGGGCTTCTTAAGGGTAGATTCTGCCTGGATATCCTCCTTATTTTTCTCAATTCTACAACTAAAAGCTGGCCCAATCGAAGCAAGTCAAAGCCCCTTATCTAGATTTTAGCAAGGCACACGATTCCACAAATCGCCGCAGTTAGAGATCAAACTAGCAGCAAATGTCTACGGTGTATTTTATTTGCTTGTGCTGGATCCACGTTGTCTAGAGGAACGGAAGTGATCAGTGGGGTCGCTCAAGTTTCGATTCTCGGGCCTCTTTTATTCCCGATTTTTATCAATGAATTGTTCCATTTATGTGAATGATGTGAAGTACATTGGATTAATGCATGAAGATACTATGATGCC
Organism: Atriophallophorus winterbourni; assembly: GCA_013407085.1. Taxonomy (NCBI): domain Eukaryota; kingdom Metazoa; phylum Platyhelminthes; class Trematoda; order Plagiorchiida; family Microphallidae; genus Atriophallophorus; species Atriophallophorus winterbourni. Next base: position 6,680 of record JACCGJ010004026.1, on the reverse strand, counting down.
TGAATTTAAGCATATCCTAAACTGGTCATACAAATGGTAACTCCCACTAATCATTACTATGTACCAACTGCCGTCAGCACTGGTTAATAAGCTTTTGGTCTACGTGTCTGGAAATTCTCTTAGTGTTAACGCCACCAAGTGTCTCAAGGATATGGATGTCATTTTTTAGGCTGATTTCAAGTTGGAAGACAAATGTTCCGCTGCAGCTGAGAGTGCCTGCAAGTTAATTTTCGGCAGAATCAGTGCATCAATCAGAAGAAATTTAAAACTTTTCTGCTGCTTTGCAAGGCATTAATTCGGCCGTATCTTTTGACTTAAAAGTGGACCGTGTCTCGCAACTCGCATGATTGTGGCTCAGTGAGGGAAAGCTTATGCATCACGCCTGAATCTGTAGAACGTTTCTTCCTTAGACGCTGTCATTTGAGAAGTGACTTGATTCAAGATCTTGAACGGTTTAAGTTGCGTTCCAATGAACGACATATTTACTGGAAGTCTGTAGCTAGTCTGAATACTCTACCTAAATGTTATGTGGATAAATATTTTAAGAGTAAGTTTCTGTTTTTCGGTTTTCGCATATCGAAATTATAGGCACTTCGCTCTGGTGAATGTGTTATAAATAAAATAGAAGTGATAAAATTCGATGTATATCACATATAAAAGATTGAACAGGTAACATTTTAACAGATTGCAAATTTCTTGATGATTTGTTTTAATGTACCAAAATGAGCGTCTAATGTACACAGAGTCTAAGCTATAATACAATTTTATTATGGCTGAAAGCCTGGAGAAAGCAGGATTGTATATCGATGAGCTTAATAAACTACGTATTGTGGATCCAAACATTTCGCAAGATTCAACACAACTGAAGGAAGAATGTGAGTCATTTTTGTCGAGTGAGTTTGCCGTAAATGCTGGCATTTTACTTAAGCGTTCTCTACAATTTTGTTTTAATTTCGGCTTGAATTTAATTCCAGCAAAGTAATCATTCACTATTTCACGGGAGGTAGCCATAATTATCTTAATCATGAGAGTAATTCTCGTTTTATATTTTATCAACCTTTTATATTTTATAACTGTTATAATATGAAGAGAATCTGTCACTAGTCCATATTCTAATGTTAGAAATGACACTGTAGAACAATCTGTTGTTGATTAGTATCAGAATTATCAAAGGTATGTATAATAATGTTGTTTTGATAAACTTCAACATCGGCAAAACTATCAACAATATTGTTCATCATATTCTAAAATTCAGTTAATCCGAACTGAAGAAACTAAACACAATAAAATTTAAATAGTGTGTCAATGGTTGTATATTCACATGATGTTTCATCAAGTGTTAAATAGGCATCCTTTAGGCCGATTTTCGAGAAAAGATATAAGCCATAAAATAGCTTCGAGCTCTTCAGTTGCAAAACAGCCTCATCTGCCAAATGTTCGTCGTCAACATATACACACTACGAACACGAAGATTTTACCTATCACTTTCCAGAGGCGTAATTATCGGCGTGGCCCATTTGGAGGCTTTCCGTAAAACAAGAAAATTACATTAAGGTCACTTCAGTTCGTTTTTTGTCTGTTTTCACTATTACATTTTCCTGTTATATTTCTGCATTTATCCACTACAGGTTTGATCAGGATAGTAAGTGGCTAACGAGCCAATAGAGCGTCCAGAATTTCTTTCAGTGAAAAGCTGTAGAGAATTACCCGCTACTGCCAAAACGTTTTTTTCTGTTTGTCTATTTGAAATCTTCGACGATCACGACGCCAAGAGATCATCCGGATTCTTTTTAGGGATCACCGCGTTATAACCGATGCTGGAAACAGAAATAACAGTTTCTCTTCACCAGCACAGTGAGAGGTCTGCTAAAGTAGAATGGTGTATAAAAACAAAGAACTCTAGCATTTACGTTCTTTAGGGAATAACGCTTAAACGTGATCTACCTATCCTTATATAGCCATTAGGGAGAGTATTTAGGAAATAACTTATTCCAGTTTCGGTTTTAACCCTGCTAGAAACTAGCGACAAAACAGCAGGAAATCAGTTCTTATAAAAACATGTTCCAGAATTTTCTAACCCTGACACTGAAAAAGTGTTTTCTAGAGTCTAGCTGACATCGCATCTTAGCACGTTTAAGCGAATGACCCCGGGTGAGCAGCTCAAAACCCAATGTAAAGTAGTCTTCCATTAGAACGTTACCTAAAATCGTCAAGATCTTGAAATTTTAATTAGGTCAACTGTTCAAAGTCTACGCCTAATACAGAAAAGATTGAGAGAATTCAGGCGTGCAGTGTATGGTTTCCCTCACTAACCATCAATCCTGCGAGTTGCGAAACGCAACGCTGTACGATTTCCTTTTTGTAGTAAGGACACAACGCCTGAACACAATATTCAAGATTTGCCGAACTAATGACAAGTAAATTGGAAGGAATACATCAAGTCTTTTGCTTGATAGCACTGACTTCAGCCAAAAAAGTACCTTGTGCGCAAGCTGAGCTGCAGCGGCACATTGTTAATCCCATTTGAAGTCAGCCTCAATCAGTACTCTCGAATTCCTAACACGCTGTGCGTTGTTAACATTGAGAAAATTCCCTGACACCTATACCGAAATCTTATCAACCAGTGCTGCCCGGAGTTGACTTTTATTATGGTTCAGTGGGGGGTCCCACTGAATGTCCTGCCTTCAAGGAATGCTTTTATCCAAACAATTAGACTACCCCGTATGTCCATAGTAAGAATGAATCACATTTCAAACAGTTTTACCCAAACCATGTAAGTCACCTCTGGCGCCAGAAAAGATTGCCTCTATTACTCAAGGGTAGTGTCTATAAAGCGACAGTTCAGGCTGTGTTACTATATGGGTGCGAAACTTGAACCTTACGTAAAGAACACATTCAGCGTCTTCAAGTATTTGACAACCGGTGTCTCCGCAGCATACTATGAGTTTGTTGTTACAATCGCATACGCGCCGATGCTCTCCGAAATAAGTTGTTCGGTAGTAATGTCGATAGAGAGAAGCAAATCAACCTGCATAGGTTACGCTGGTTGGGTCACGTTTTAGGGATGCCGGACCACCGAATTTTAAAGCAAAATCTTTTTGCGACGCCATATCCTGATAAGCGTAAATCTCGGGGTGGCCAAACCGTCACATGGCATAGGCAGTTAAAAACCCTTGATAGTAACCTTTCCAGAGTAGGCGCAGCGCGTCTTTCAGGCTAGTGTTTCTGCGATCAGAAATCGCAATGGTTAGTTAAGCTTCAGGATGTCTCGAAACCGTGTTTAATGGCGGTCTTGCACTAAGCATATTCTTGGAGTGTTTGCTTAAAATTGTATGTTGTCAATTTGAGTGACGAGTAAAGCTTGATATGATACATGACAGTGAAAGCTGCAAAGAAGCTGCCGTGGTAATATCGCTCTACTCGTTAACGAAACTTGTTTGAATGTATGTTCCATTCGAGGCGTAGGTACCTCTCTCCATTTTGTTTGTGCTTACTCTTCTATAGAATCCGTAGCTATTTAAGTCCCACCCTTCCCCATCTTTTAGGATTTTACTTTTTCATGGTTGTATGGCAGTTAAGAATTCGGTACGTGCTACCGTTGTATTGCTGTCTTCGATGATGACCCAAACCATGAGTAATTACTACGCTTACTGCATGTACGGCAGATTGTAATGATAAACTTGCAGTCAAGAAGAAAAGTCAATATTACGTAATTTCAGCACCTTTATACATAAGATGAGCAAACCAGATTTCATAGCAATGAATTATCATACAACTGGTTTTATAGTGCTGTAGCTTATTGGAATAAAGCAAACTCCGAAAACACATACCATATGTTCGCTAACGCCGTGAATTGGAATACCAGATTGATGCCCTTGCACATTTGGGGTACAAATGTCTGAGTCAATAAATGATACCCATGATTTTATTCTTTCAATATCAAGCATAAATTCTTTTGAACTCAATTGATTGCATAAACGTTTTCGAATATTATAAACGATGGACGGTATGACAAGTTATTATAATGGATATTTTTGATTTTCTGCATTGAAAACTTCTGAGTTTTCAATATGCACATGACTTATCTCATACATCTAACAAATTGACTGAATATGTCCGATTTTACCACATTTATAAGAGTTAGAATTTAGAAAATACTCGCAACACGATGCACTTTATCCAAGACATTTGTTTGGCTAAATCAGACTTGCTTTTGTGGAGTTTCTGATTTTATTTGGCATGGCCACAAAATTACTTTGCCGCTGCTGTCGGTTGGTTGACTACGATTAAGGTTTCGAGCTTCCGAACATAAGAGACTGAGTATCAATATTAAATTTACGGTTGATTTCTTTTGTGTCATTTCGAGAATCTTCACATATTCTTTGAGCATTTTGCAACGTTATATTAATCGCCATCAATAACTGATGAAAGAGAGCAGGTTTATCAATACCAGTAAGTAAACGGTCTGCCAAATGGTAATTTGCTTTGTCAACAAATGCCTAACGTAGAATTTGTGTTTGCAATTCAGGAATAAATTAACGAATAGTCTAGATGGTACGTCATTGCATTGTATTGAACTTAGCATGTTTAGAAATTTTAAAATTCTCTTGTGTGACATAGTCCAGTAAAATATATTTCAATTCCCTGAAAGTTTTCTCATCAATTGGGAAATAGAAGTGATAATTTTTAAACAGGGCATGAGCAACTTCTCTTGTTAAAGCAAGAAAATAAACAGTGAAATTTAAATGAAGCATTTCATCCTCGATAAGACACCAAAGGTAAATCGTTTTCGATGATCTTCAATTTCTTCGTGGCTTCCACGTATATGGCTAGAACAATATTTTGAGAAAATGATATAGCTGGTCGCAACACTAATTGTAATAAGCTGTATATTACTGCGATAAATGAAACTACCAACTAACTAATAAAAGGAGAAATCAGTCATGTGCACAATTCGAATAATGTGTTATTTTATGATACATGAATTAAACAGTATTACTAATTGTCATTTGAATTTTAATTTGATTGCTGTAATTCTCTTTTCAACTTGGATTATATTGTGCCTATGGATCTGCTGCAAATTTATTTCCATAACAGCTAACTTCATTTAGCGGATAACGTACAGGTGGCTAACAAATGGATCTCGCTACCATCAGAACTGTTATTCGAAAGCGCGATGACCGCATCTGTTAAGAGGTTGAGAATTGAACACTCGCGCGTTATATTAGTCGTCCTTCGATCTTAGGGCTTGCCCTGTCAGTAGAATTCACTAGTATTTAACATTGTTCAAAAGATTGCACGGGATATCATCTACATTGATCTCGTTCCAGAAGAATAACGAGAAAGAATAAGTGTGAGATGTCAATGATCTAAACGTGAGTTCAGTAGCTAGTCAATTTCCGTCCATGACGGCCATGGCTGTGAATCAATGCACTAACAGTGATAAACAGTGCAAGGCCGATCGGCGGCATTCACAATCTGCGGTATAATCTATGCTTAGCAGCTAAGATGATTATCACTTTCACAACTTGGAGATGACGTTCCACATGTGGCTTCAAAACAAGCGGTAATGACAAAATTCTTCCTAACTCGTGGGGTCAATTTCGAAAGCTATTTCGCAGACGTCTAGGTTGACGAGATGCTGTCAATGATCAAGATTATGAGAATGCGTTTGATCTGGATTATTGTAGAATCGAACTCTCGTTTTCTAATTTACAGAAGTTGGAGAGTTCCAATCCATTGTAAAACAAGTAATTGCCATGATGGACTCAGTTGCCAAGACAGTAGAGAATCAAAAATTGAAGGTAAGCGATAAAATTGCTGACAGAAAAATGCATTCCAGGCAATTGTTGCACGCAGTCAGCTGGCATCCATGGAGAAGCAGCGTCAGATTCAGCATGATCAGCTGGAATTGGAAATACAAAAACAGAAGGATATCAATGAGAGGTTAGTCCGTCAAATATAACATATTTAACTACTGAAATATTGTAAGTAGTCCATAATAGTTGTCGCACTTTAATCGGAACTTGGTGAACATATTTCAAGTATCCTCAATTTTGATGAAACATAAAATAAAATTTTACGAGGATATTATTAAATAATATTGCTAACTTAGTGTTTCGAACCCATTTAACGAAATCTATCGATCCTATTACTTTGATGGCATAGACACGCAATATATGATCGACGGTTTCTCAAAATTTTCCTTCAATTCAGATTTAACATTGCGGGCGATTGTTTCGAATTCTAAGCTTAATATAAACATCTGTTAGGAGCACACACATAAAACAGGGTGTCTGCGTGATGGAAATGCATGCAAATGAGCATTTTAGTACAAAAAAGCTGTTTCTAGAATTCCGATCAGTATCATGTCGATGATGATTGTAAACGTCAATGAAATACCAAAACGATCTGTGAGTTGTTGGAATGTTTTCATTGAGCGATAATTGTGTTCAATTTCTGCCCAATTAACGATTCGCGTTGTTTTATACGTTTGGAGCAGTGCCTCGTAATAATTACAGATTGTATGTATGAATGTATGTATGTATGTATGTATGTAAGCATCTATGTATGTATGTAAGCATCTATGTATGTATGAATGTATGTATGTATGTAAGCATCTATGTATGAATGTATGTATGTTTGTATGTATGTATGTATGTATGTATGTATGTATGTAT